>CP099852.1:21305306-21557787 GCA_030062745.1 Capitulum mitella | reverse complement strand
ACAGACGATGCTGGGAGACGAGAGCGAGAGACTGCGACAGAAAACGACAGAGAAAGACAGTAGTGGCAGACTTCAGAGGAGGACGGCAACAGGAGACAACAGGAAGAAATAACAGCAAACACAGCGGGGGACTACAGAGCAAAACGGCAACTGGATATATCAACAGGAGACAACAGTAGGATGAAACAGCAGGAGACAGCAATCTGAGACGATACAGGAAGACGGCAGCACGAACAAAAGAGGAATAAGGCAGCAGCAGAAAACAGCGGGAGACGACCGCGAAAGGTAGTAGCAGAAGACGCCAGCAAGAGGACTGATGACGGAAAGAGTGGCAGCAGAAGGCAACAGCGGAGCACGGCAGAGGCAGGCAAAAAAGGGTGACAGACACAGGATGCGGCAGCATTAGGGCCACCGTAATCCTTCCGAAAACCGTGGCCTCCGCGATGAGTGCAGCCAGATGCGAAACATCTGAACATGATACCAATGAAATTTGATATGATTTCTTTTCTACGGAAAGGCGCCAATAAACACCACAAGACGTAGCTTCACACATACACAAACACATCTGCTTGGTGCGTTTAACGCCCAATGACAAAATACGCACCGATAACGACACAAACGTGTCACGTCCAATTCGACTGGCGTCATGCCAGGCGACAGGGAATGAGGAGCTTTCGCCGCACATCTCCCGTTGATCCTGAGACACTGCACATGACTTCTGCCGTTTCAGAAAACAGAGCAGGGGAAAAAGGAGCATCATAAAGTTGAACATAGCCCACACGGGATGCCGCTTTCCCCACGCCCCAGTCGGTCGATTTTTCTATGATGTCGACTGTACCATTATGGTTAATTACGGTCCGCACAGCCATTTGAACCGACATGAATACATGAGCACATACAAACAGATAAATCGTTATTCCAAAAAATAAAGTCAGCAAGGATTTGGCACAACAAACAGCATATGCTAGTCTGATCTGATGCGTCCCCGATGCCTGATCTGATACGTATATCATTACAAAACGCAGCACATAGACACAATTTATGTGATATATTTCATGGCTGCCTATACATGTGTTTTTACCTGACTAATATGTGATAAAATGAAATGGTATCCAAATGATTTCTTGGTAAGACCCATCTGAAAAATGAAAGTTTCACGTATAAGGGCAAATCGTGTAAGAATGGTGAGGTAGATAACCAAACGTCACACGAGTACGCTGCTATTTGTCCCGGAACACGATTTAAGTTAGCAGGGAAATATCGCGGGAAATGCACTCCTTCGCCCCGATGCCTTTTGTGAATATAATCGGAGGTGCAGATGAGGGTTCATCCTCATGGCTGAACACGTGTATCAAGAACCAGTGCTCCCCAAAAAGACGGCCACCGCAACTCAACGGATGTGTGCGCTCACACGACTTGCCCTTACCACATCGTTTGAGTAGTGAATGATGCAAATATTACGTCCATGATCTGAGACCAATCTGACGTCTTCAGCTTAGAAGAGCCGTCTTCGAGCTGATTCCGTAGGCTCTTTGTAAGGTGATTCCGATCCAAGTACCTACGTGAAAAAGACCTCGGATTTAGAACTAGGCCATGTCAAGTGACAATCATCTCATGTCTTTTCAAAACACATGCGATGATTCAAAACTCTGATTTTTCCGAAAGCGACGAAAGCAAAAAAATCCAAACACAAAACGCAATGTTTATTTCGGTTTCTCACCTGGTACACCCAGATGTCTTCAATCGTTTGCTTCCAGATGCCGCTAGATGAGCTGGCGCTGTCCGCTCAGAAGGTCTGTCTTCTCCACAAGAGAAAACGGAGCCAGAATGCCCGTCACTAACAGTGCTGTAAAGAATGGTTGGATAAACTTACCATCCGAATACTTAAAAGTGATCTGAGCCGGTGAGCGACAGATGAAACTGCAGAGCGTAAATAAATGAAAGAAAACTTGTTCCACCAGTCATTCATCTTAAACCAGCAGCATACGGAATGATGCAACCTCTTAAAGTAACGCGTAATGAAGATTACTGTTGGAGTTAAAACCCCTTGCTAAGTCTTTTCGAAGGGATAGAGTTGTGTCGTATGTAGAGTCGCTACTTTCCCACTAATCAGATTACTGTCTCGCTAGTCAGACCCCCAAGTGGTCATTGGTCCGAGGGCTCTAACGTCACCTTTGGTTTCAGTTGTATCCTGCAATGCACTGAATACAGTCTATGTTGAAGAATCCCATGACCCGGGTCTTGCGTGCAACACTCCGACCGCGGATATGACGGACGCTACATGTAGTTCCTGAAGTTTCTTTTAATGTCCGATCAAAATCGGATCCTAAGTTGTTATTTCTATGTTACAGCAGGACGCGGGACCAGGCCGCTCTGTTGCGTGAAAAATCAAGTATCAATCAGTTGGATATGAGCGCATTTCTACGGGGCCGTTTGCACCAGCGCTATTGTGGTCAAAATGCGTACAGAAAAGATGTAAAAGATGAAAGACGCATTTGTGTAGAAAGTATGCGTAAGACGGTCGGACGGCCGTCGTAAGACGGGGTTTTGGAATGGGGTTTGTCTTAATGAGGCCTTTTTAATGGCCTAATGATTTGGCAAACTTAATGAGGCTTGTCGGTCGGGGACAGTCGACGACGTTCAATCAGGGGCGGTCAGACAGTCAGACTGCGACTAGTTGAGGGACAGACACACGAGAAATGGGACGACACGCAGACCAAGGCATTTAATACATTATCTGTATGCTAACGAACAGCAAAAAATAGCACAAATAACCATTAAAAATATAACAGTTTTACCAATACGCCTGGTACCTGGCATCCAGAGCTGCTTTCAGTCCTCCCTTTCTTAGAGAGCGTTGGCGAAGCGCTGACAGCAGCGTTGTCGAACTGACACCATTCAAATCCAGTGCTGTGGATCACAGGACACCGAGTAGCCAGACCACACAAGATCATCGTACCTTGGCGTGGGATTTACGTAGTGCCTTTGGACCCTCGGACGAAACCAACTATTCGTGGGCTGGAAATCTACCCATGACGATTTTTCGCTGCCGTAGTCTGCACCTAGCAAGTCGGCAGCAAAAACTGCATGCGAGAATTCCGCATGAGAACCAAAAGGCGCTGAAGGTGTGGAGGAAGAGTTGGCAGAGGAGTGGAAGCCCCAGCCACAAGTACAGAAACTAGAAAGGTCTGAAAAATTGTTTGTGAGGAGGACCTCGCCGTATTTTCTACCTCGTTTCTTGTCATGCAACGTCGTTGGCTAATGTTAGATTTTGACGAAGCTGGAGGGGGGGGAGCAGCTGTCTCCACTGCATGACGGGAAAGCTTGGTTCGGGCTGGGGTGGGCGGGGGGGGGGGTTCCAAAGCCCTTTCGGGTCCCAGACATCTCGTGTATGCCATTGGTCAAATTGTTAAATTTGGGCAATCACTGTGGGTTTGGACCAGACATGCAAGTTTTCAACTCGGTTTATCCGCACCACGGACTGGCTCGTATTCTCTTTACTGGATTGCTGACCAGATAAGCTGTCTTTTGTTGGCTTGCGTTTAACCCTATTTCCGGCAGGGGGGCTGAATCCGCCCCCCTCGGGTTTTTTGCTTGCCAATTCCAGGCTTTTTAACGCAGCTTCACGAAACTTGGTCACTTTTCCTAGCTATTCCTTCTACGCGCTGTGACAGAACTTCACAATTCTACTTTGCTCAGGAGCGGAGCCAGGCAACGTTTTTGGAGGCATTTCAGGCCATTTTTGGCCATGTTGAGGGTAAAAGAAGAATGTCTGCCAAAAACAGAATTTTTAAGATAGAACTTAAAACTTTATATGGATGTATAGCTAAATACTTGGGCAATGTGCGCACAAAATTTTCTTTATCTGAGGTCATTTGCAAGGTCAGGTCAAGGTCAAAAGTCAAAATTTATTTCTTTTGCAATAATTTCGGCGCCGTTTCTTCAAATGACAAACCCAGAACATATATGACATAGACGGGCGCCCTCTACTTGTGTACCAAGTTTCAGCTTGATATCAGGTCGGGTCACGGAGCTATGACCCAAAATGTCTGTGCGCGTATCCTATATCGCAATAGCCATAAAATGACATTTTTGGAACAGAGTGAATTCAAATGATTGAAAACGTTTACAGATAATATTAAATGCTCACGAGATCATTCCAAGTGATCCCAAGGTCACTGGAGGTCATTTAAGGTCAAAGGTCACAAGTTGATCTGAAGAACGTGTGACCATGGCAATTCCCCCTTTTTCATGTCCCTGGCACCGCCTATGCTAACATTATACAAACATTGTAATGTGATTTTTACTTTTTTAACATAGCATGACTAGCAGAAGCCAAAAAAGCGTTTTTACCTTTTTGTTCATTCAGTTATTAGAAAACTAATCCTCCTATTTTTAAAACCCTGTGAACGCCCATGAATTTTCTCAAAATTTCAGATTTGTGTACCCATGGTAAAAGCCCTATCCATAATCTCTCGATTCATGCCAGTTTCATCGAAATTGGTCCATAAACAACGGAGTTATAAGAAGTCCAAAAGCACCCCCATTTTGACATTTTTGCCCCCCTGCATCGACAAATTTCGAAATTTTGAAAAATTTCTTTTTATAAAAATGCAGTTCACGTCACGGCAAATCGATTGCCGTTTGTTGGGATGAAATCGGACAAGTAGTTCTCGAGATCTCAGGGGCGGCCGAATCCGCCCCCCTGCCGGGAATCGACCATACCGTCTAGCCCTCCGGGAATAGGGTTAAAGCAATGTAGCAAAGTCAAAAGGGCAGCATGAGTGTAGAACTGGGACAAAGTTTGGTATGCAAAAATAAAATCATCGGCGCTAAAACGCGACATGGATAACAGATTTATATCACTCTTTTTAATAAAACATGGAAATAAATCAATGGGCCAAAATACTGGTATGGAATTTCATACCAACAAGGCCCTTCAGTATAGAAAACTCCACACCAAAGTTATGCCGCTGTAGGGTAATATGTTGAACTAAATCACAATCTGACTGGGACGGAAGGGCTGGACTTCAAAAATATACTCCTATTTCGGACATCCATTCTAGAGATGTGTAAAATATTGACATATCGGCTAAAGGTAAGTTTCTGGCCGTCGAAAGCGTAATCAATCCTTTGTATAGTTACTACCAATGTAAAGAATGTATCATTCTGTTTCTAACCTTACTTTCCACTACTTGATTTTCTAAAAAATAACGACAAAATCGCCAAGATAACGTACCACACAGTAATACCGTGCTGCAGTCGACTGACGGAGAACAACATTATTCCGCGGCGGAAAATGAAAGTGTCGCCAAGGTTAAGGTTATTGAAATCAAGGATGTGTAGACCCTGCATGTATCTTCAAGCGATTAATGACGTCATATATACGAAAATTCTATTCTGTTGCCACAAACTAAACTTCAAGGGACTATTAAATTATTACTCCGTTATATTATTGTATAAGATAATTGTTGGGATATCTGACATCAGTATTATTACATTATGACATTTAATATTCGTTAGATTACATTAGGTTGCTAGGTTGGGTTGCGCTGGGCTAGGTTAGATAAGGTTAGGTTAGGTTAGGTTCGGTTCGGCTAGGCTAGGCTAGGCTAGGCTAGGCTAGGCTAGGTTAGGTTAGGTTAGGTTAGGTTAGGTTATGCTACGTTACTATGTTAGGTTAGGGTAAATTTTTATTTGTTGTTTTTTGTTTTCAGATATTTTATTTCACTGCCTTTTTGTATTTTTTAAATTGCAGCCTCACTTTCCCATCTTTGTAATATTTTTACTTTTTTATTATTATTGTTGTTTGTTGTTAGTATTATTTTACTTTTATTTTTATAATAATAATAATAATAATAATAATAATAATAATAATAATAATAATAATAATTTTATTATTATTATTATCAACGAACTTTTTATTTAAAGTATATATCGCATTTATTTTTCCCTTTTTTATTACTCTTGATTGGACCTTGAGTCCGACCGACGACCAATCAGCGTCGACCTCAAAAATCCCTACGCGAGCGTCTGGCGGTTATGCATACCCGTTACGACGCAATCTGTTTTGGGGGAAATAATGTGTGTTTCGGGTTTTTTCGACTGAAATCGTACGTAGTACTTATCAATATTGCATTTGAAGCGCCATGCAACCACTACTTTGATTATTTTCCCTCGAAGTAAGCGCTCGGTCAAAATCTTACTGTTGACCGAAATATCTGCTACAGACAGAGGCGTCGATTTGTGTTTTTTTGGCGAGAGTCCTGCCCCCCGCACCTAATGCTGATTTGGGCCTCCCAAGTTGGTTTGGGCCTCCATTATTTTATGCCAGTTTTAAAAGGAAATTGTCATGAATAACGAAAGGAACGCCGCAATAGATAAAAGGTAGGCACAAATTATAGAAAAAAACATAAGCGGATCTATTTGTCTATCTACCTTTCTATCGTTTATCTATATATTCCTGTATACATGGGATATATGAAATTTTTAGCTTATAAATAGTAACAAAGAAACGTATAAATTTTAGCCGGCAAATATAACGTGGGCGAAATCCATTGAAAAACTCACATTTGGAGGAGGTACGTTGTCAGGCCCTCGGCTAAGCCTCTAATCATTCACATAAATCGACGCCCCTGGCTACCGGCACCATACCGCACCACTAAAGAGACATGATATACCGGCTTGGAGCCGGCAACGTTTGAATAGTACCGGCACTGGAAGCAGCTTTCAGTCTACTTGAGAATGACGTTTATTATGATTTCTGAGGATCCGAAGTAACGTTAACCACCGCATGTCATGTGTACGTAAGTCATGAATTTTGATTAACGGATGCTATGCGCTATAACGGGTCGTCATATTGCACGTAAAACCGGTCCCTTATTCCTGATGCTACCAACCGAACTAACCAAAATGAAATAAATTCCACAGCTGTGGCGCAGGCTAAATAAAAGCAAAAGGTCAACAGATGCACGATCATCACATAAAAAGGTAACGCAAAGCCCTAGTTATTCTAAACAGACCGATGTGTTACAAATAAAATGACGATATAGAATCAGCATACGCTGAAAATATAAGATAATATATATCTGTACAGCATAGTGCTGGCTTCAGAAGCATTCAGCGATAAGGCAGGTGGTGCGTTACTGTTAGGCCCAACAGGCATCTTTCCGGAGAGGCGTTTTACCCCGTTTTACCCTTCCTGTTGTCAAAAAATGATTATTGTTTTGAGCCCCGAGGCCTACGGACTGCGGGGGTCGGGCTGAAAATACCCGCAAAGCAAAAAGGTTTTCTGCTGTTTTGTGTACCAACTTTCATGGTATACCGTTAAAAGTTCGAAGCCCGGTACAGAGAAATATATGTGAGATGAAAATTTTATCGGATCCTGATCTATCTTTCTACCACATCATATAGTATACGGTATATCCTTCATCAGTACCACAGTTTGTTCCTATTTCAATCACGAGCATTGCGTTTTTAGGCACACCTTCCTACCTGCCCAACAATTTACTCGTTGGCATAGGGAAAAAGAGGTCAAGTACCTTGGGATGCTACTCCAAAACCAATCATTGCACGTGACTGCATCACAACAATCAAACCCTTACAAAACAATTTTCTTAAGGCGTAATTCGTGTTCATACAAGCTGTCGTTAAATGAAACGACATATTCACATTTGGGGCTGGCCTGTGAGTGCCCCAAAATATCTATCCAGTTACGTTCTTGCCAACTTGCAGGCTACGAAAATCTTAAGGCGCGTATGCTACGTTTCTTATCTACAAGAATGCATAAGTTCACATAATATAAGACAACACTCACCAAACAGTTATATACACACAGCTGAATCACCTCACCTTCATCAGAAATCATCCTCAGGATGCGTCGTCAGTGTTCCAGACCACGCACTGCACGAAAATGGCGTTTTGTCCGCGTCTGCGCGCGCAGAAAATGTGGCACTTCACACCGATAAGTACCCGACTGGGGTTTACGTTACCCTGCAGGGGTTAATTTAAACTTTATTCGTCAGTCAATCGTGGAGCAGTTTGAGCAACCTTCCTCCACCTCACGCGCGCGCGCATTCCGAACGGCTGACGTGGGGTGCTTCCGGGGTGCTAACAGAATACTGGACTGCTTGAGGAGTAATTTTAGCACCCGTATCATACTTAAGGGCGATTGAGTAGTATCACTGGTTCTAAATAGGTTGAAATTTTCCCACTTTTCCGGCAAAGGTACTTCTAGCATCGCCGTATTGGCACTAATTAAAAAAAAATAGCACCAGGGGTACTAAATTTTTCTCTGTGTGCGTGTTGGAGGTGCGAGTCAGACGCCCCGCAGTCGTGCCAACCCGCCCCTCTGTCCTGCGATGAACATCCCGCCTAGTGTGTTCTGAGTCGCTCTTGTTGTTATGCAGACGGTGTCCCTATGTCTCTCATCCTGCTTAGAAAGAGGAATGTCTGAAAAAGCATGCTAGCACGGGCGACAGCTAAAGTAAATGCACAAACACGCGGTCTTTCACGTATGCATACACAAATACATGCGTGCACACACGCGTCAGTACTATGTATATGTATACTGAAAGCCTCCACGTATTCGGTATTCTGCCCCTCGTGCAGGTAACAAAAACGACGATGCAAAGTTAGGGGAACTAAAACGCAGTGACTCCACGAATGACGACTCTACGAATGACGACTCTTCGACGACGACTCTATGAATGACTCTACGAATGACGCGAACGCAAACAGTATGGAGTGTTTCAAGATTCTAAAAACGATACGCATGAGGTGGTACTGCAGACCGCCTCAGGGAGACAGCCGGCTCCAGGCCACAGAGGCTCGGTAGGAGAAGAGCCGCTGGGTCGCCGCCAGCCGCACGCGAGGCAGATGTACGGCACCTGTGCGAACAGCAGCAGCGCGGGTGCGGCGACAGCAGACCTGGGCACGCGTGGGGAACAGAGCACGTGTGGCTGACGGGCGTGCCAGGGAGCGCAAAGCACTGTGGACCTTCGGGAGGCACGTTTTGACCAGGTTCGCCACGCGGCTACACCCGAAGGCTTCCAGTTCGGGGTTATGTCGTCTTTGCGTCGCGCCCTGTTCACCAGTTGTGCCAGTTGTACCAACTTGTACAGATTCAAGGCCACCGGGGCGCGGAGGAGGAGAGTTTCAGGCTCCCGAATGGAATGACGTCTTACGGATTCACTTTGTCTTTTCCCACGTGTTTCTTTGCCAGGGCTATGCACCCCCGTGATTGTGAAAGTGACGGTCGAATCTGAAGGAGAGCTCGCAACCGTCCTTCAGCGCTCATGATGTTCTCCGAGTCGACTGTCATCAGGCCGAGTGTCTGGTTTGGAACACTCGGCAATGGGGGCAGCCTTCCCTAAACCACGGGCAAGACGATACGGTCAGGGGTTCCTGTGACTGGGCCAATGGCCTGACATCGGGCCCGACCCAGTGGCCGGTAGGTGGCGCGCCGCGTCTTCAGGGTGGCTGAGATGCCACCATGAATTCTGGACCAGGGCAAAGTGGCCGGGGGGCAGAGTTCAGTGCCTGTCCCGGGGTCCAGCTGAAGCTTCACAGGCTGATGTCCGACACTCGGGCTGCAGTATGAAGGTAAATGGAAGTGGCATGTTCAAGATCAAGCCAGCGCCCCTGGCCTACTTGTAACCACCTGTGGGGTGGTACCAAGTGGTAAACTCCATGTCGAGATACTGGACGGTCCTGAGGTAACCTGTGCCGGTAGAAAGCGCAAACTCGTAACGATTTTTCTTACAGAATGCCCCGAAAATATCGCTAAAATCATGCAATTCCTCTTCGAATACGCATGTGAAAAGTGCCTTCATACCAGTGTTTTCCCAACCTTTTTATGTCCATTTCTCCCCCAGGACTAGACTGAATCATGATTCCCCTACACCCACTAAGCACAAAACTCCAAGAGCATATGCTATACTGTATATATATATATATATATATATATATATATATATATATATCCCTAATGGCGAACAGGATCATACATGCGGCTGATAGGCCCAGAGAGTGTTCCTCACTGCGATTGTGTTTGGGCCACACAAGTCAGATCACAAAACTCATACATTGGTATCTCGCTGGTGCCTGTACACTCCACGTCTGTTGGAACACTGCACCTGTTTTTTCTTCTTTGCTTTCGTTTCGCTACTGCAGCTGGCATTTTCGGCTCAGCGCTTGAGACAGCGCATCGGAGGTCGGATTCGACATCGCTCAGGTTGCTCCTGCTCTTTGGTGTCAGCGAGAGCAGGGCTGAGAAGGTTTGTTTACATGCCGATGACAATGGCACAAGCTTGCACAGTGCGTTTTTGGACTTGGGAATACATGGAGTATTTTTGTCCAAAAATCCGCCCGCATTGAGGACTCGAATGACATTGTTTGCAGACAAGCAGTGGTGAGGTCGATGAACTCCTCCTGGAGTTCAGCTGAAACCTCGTCCACCGCGCACGTGAATGGATCCCCGGTCAGAGCCTCGGATACGTCACCTGTGTCTGTTCCTCGAAAGCAGCATTTTAACTGATTTTTCAGGACGTCCGTTGAGTAATGTTTTGTTCCAGAAGCTTCTGGTCCATCGGCCGATTGCCTAGGATTTCAGTGAGTCGAGGGAAGTTCCTGACACCCTCTGTTTTTACATTCGTTTGCCAGAGATCCAGCTTGATCATGCATGCATTGATGGCATCTGTAAGCGTGAAGGTGTTCTGCCTCGGCCGCTGCAGCCTTTCGTTCAGGTCGGTCAGGGCCTCCAACATATCTGCACGGTACGCCGCAGAGTCCTTGTAGTCTGGTAGAGCCATCTGGGCGAGTGGCTCTTCCTTTCCCTGCCCACTCAGGAACCTCTCCAGTTCAATCCTCAGCTCAGGAAAAAAAACAGCTTGGCGTGTTTCCCTTTGAGTGCTACCTCATGTGAATGTGAAAAAGGAGATCCATATAAGACGCATCTATGTTCTTCACAAAGTTGACGGTCTTGATTTCATGTGTGAGGACCACGCACCGACGTTCGGGGAGAGTTCACATAGAGAGTGTTTCCTCGTGCATCATGCAATGCAGACCGGTCACTGCGGGGTTTTTGAACTTCTCCTGCGCGAGGAATCCCGACCTTGACCTCAACATAGCTTGAGCAGCGTCTGCGCACACACCAACCAGCTTCACCCGCTCAAGACCCTCCTCTTCAAAGAATGTCGACTCCATCGACATGATATCATCCGCCCTCGTGCTGGCAAAGGGACGACAGAACAGGAGGTCGTCTTTGGTGTCTGATCATCAAGATGTCGAACGAAAACCGCGAATTGTTGGGTCGTCGAGACGTCGGTAAATCCGTCCAGTTGGAAAGCAAAAAAAGGTGAAACCTTGACTTTCTCGATGGCCTGCTTCCTTATGTTCTGCGCGATATAATACTGTTGTTTGGTAGGGGAATCTGCTTAACCCTATTCCCGGAGGGCTAGACGGTATGACCGATTCCCGGCAGGGGGGGGCGGATTCGGCCCCCCCCTGAGATCTCGAGAACTACTTATCCGATTTCATCGCAACAAACGGCAATCGATTTGCCGTGACGTGAACTACATTTTTATAGAAAGAAATTTTCTAAATTTTGAAATTTGTGGATACAGGGGGGGGGAAAATGTCAAAATGGGGGTACTTTTTGACTTCTTATAACTCCCTTGTTTATGGACCGATTTCGATGAAATTGGCATGAATCGAGAGATTATGGATAGGGCTTTTACCATAGGTATGCAAATTTGAAATTTTGAGAAAATTCATGGGCGTTCACAGGGTTTTAAAAATAGGTGGATTAGTTTTCTAATAACGGAATGAACAAAAGAGGCCAAAACACTTTTTTAGCTTCTGCTAGTCATGTTATGCTAAAGAAGTACAAATCGCATTACAATGTTTGTATAATGTTAGCATAGGCGGTGCCAGGGACATAAAAAAGGGGGAACTGTCATGGTCACACGTTCTTCAGATCAACTTGTGACCTTTGACCTTAAATGACCTCCAGTGACCTTGGGGTCACCTGGAATGATGTCGTGTGCATTCAATATTATCTGTAAACGTTTTTAATCGATTGAATTCACTCTATTCCAAAAAATTCATTTTTTGGCTTTTGCGATATAGGGTACGCGCACTGACATTTTAGGTCATAGCTCCGTGACCCGACCTGATATCAAGCTGAAACTTGGTACACCAGTAGAGGGCACCTTTCTACGTCATATGTATTCCGGGTGTGGCATTTGAAAAAACGGCGCCGAAATTATTGCGAAAAAACAAAATTTTGACTTTTGACCTTGACCTGACCTTGTAAAGTGACCTCAGATAAACAAAATTACATATGCACATTACCCAACTGTTTAGCTATACATTCATATAAAGTTTTAAGTTCTATCTTAAAAAGTCTGTTTTTGGCAGACATTTTCCTTTTACCCTCAACATGGCCAAAAGTGGCCTGAGTTGCCTCTTAAAAACGTTGTCTGGCTCCGCCCCTGAGCAAAATAGAATTTCGAAATTTTGTCACGGCGCGTAAAAGGAATAGCTAGGAAAAGTCACCAAGTTTCGTGAAGCTGCGTTAAAAAGCCTGGAATTGGCAGGCAAAAAACCCGAGGGGAGGCGGATTCCGCCCCCCTGCCGGGAATAGGGTTAAGTTTACTTGCAGCTTCGTTCCCCGAGGCACATTTTGTATGGTTGATTAGTTAGTCTACCAGTGTCTCTCCGACCGCGTGCGGATTTTTTTTTTATTATTGGCAACATACAAAGCGACAGCATACACTTCTGTTGCTGCTGGAAGGCATTACTGACATCCAGTTTCAGGCTTCCGGCTTTCAAACGAGAGAAAGGTCTATTGCTGTGCAAAAACTCAGCGGGTCTTCTGCAGGTAATGTTTCAGTTGAAATGGCTCTGTCTTGGGCTTTTGGCGGAATGCGGCATTTCAGTTAAAAAACTAGGCGTTTCACGCAATGCCAGCGTTGCATGAAACCTTCGTAGAATTTCCATTGTTACATCATCTGGTTGGAAATTTTAGGCATTACTTAAAACGCTCGAAGCTTCCCGGGCATATAGCGTGCTGTCCGCAAATGCAGACTACCACACAGTATGCCTAGGCTTTACAAGAAACGTCGGGTTGACATTTCGCAAATGCCGGTATGGATGATAAAACAACAGTTACAGTACCGTATTTAGAGGGAAGGGCGAACAGTGAGTCATTTCGGGCATCTTTGGGCGCCTAATACCAATACTTTCATTGGACCACGGATGTCCTGATATCGGTCGGCTGAACTGGCATAGTGTGCCCGACCCCCCCCCCGAATGTTTTCCTAAACACGCCACTGCGTGGTTGCTATGACAAACCGGAAGATCGTTTGCACGAGCGCCGCGCTAGCGCGAAGAAGCATTTTCCTTCATCTGGTGTCCGAGCCGCAGGCAGTTCCCACCGAAGCGTTCAGGGAGTGGCTGTCGAGGTCCTGTTAGCACAGATACTGTTCCGGAGTTGGAAGCTGGAAAGCTGGGTTTGAATGGGTTTGGGTGAAGGTGAAACCTTTAAAAATGGGTCAAGTGACAATACTCAAACAATGAAAGAGAAGTACTACCAAAAACCAGGCGTAGACTACAAACATGTGAACAGTAAGGCATTCGGTCACGGCTATGGTAAGCAAGGTAAATATAAATGTATGGGTAACATAACAGTGCACAATGGTTGACAAATGAATCGCGAACGTGAAACGGCTGAGAACCACATGGTCGACGCATCGGGAGTTAGTGCAGTTCTGTGTGGCGACAGGACTGCAACGAAGAATACTGATCACTCAGTCGAACATCAGATATAAAACGGCTATATGTAATATTCTATACTCGGTTTAGTCAGGCGTTACTTGAAACGCCCAATGCTCTTTTGGCATTTCATGAAGTGCCTAAAAATGTTGTATATCCATCAGCAAATGGCGTAATAATGGCGACTACATATATATATATATATATATATATATATATATATATATATATATATATATATATAGAAGTATATACATATATATAAAACGTCCGCGACCTAGTACATTTTTTATGTAATGTTTAAATTCTTAGACAGGGTAACTGTGGTAATTTTACGAAAGTTACATGAAACGCCGGCATCGCATGAAACAAGAAGTCTTTTGCCTGAAATGCCCAATTCCGTTAAACGCCTTCAACCACTTGGTGGAGTCCTTTCTCATTACCATGTGGCACATCACGCAATGCGGAAGCCATGGGCGGAACTTCGCATGCTTTTCGTATGGAGCTCTCCATACCAAAGGAAATCATTTGTATGAAATCCCACATCAGTATCTTGAAGAATTCACGAGTTTTTTTCTTTAATGAAACAAAACACTGTAAACAAGTTATAAATGTCATATTTTAGGATTCGATGAATTATCTTCCCATGCCAAAATTCGTCCAAATTGTACATCCATGGCGGTAGTTGAATACCGTCCTTGACTACATATACGAGAATCCTTTGCTCCAGGTTTCCATAGCTGCCAGTTTCCAACGCTTCGCATCGTTTTGTGGCATGTTTGAAAATGATTACATACACTTCACACTGCAAACGCTCCCGTATTTCACCCTCTGAAACGGCGTGCGCTGGGTTTACGGCGGCCTTAGATTTACGCACCGCGAAGCAGAAGACAACAAAAACAAGAGCGTTTGAAATATGTAAATCATATCGCTCTCATTGCAACTGCATTTGACAGGCAGGTTGAAGCTTGATTTGTCGTGATATAAACGTATTCAAATTTCGGATTCCTGTTTATGCTCCTGGAATTGTCATTTTGTCAGCTTTCCAATGATCGTCAACATGATTTTTTTTCGTCGCTTTATCATTTCAGTTCGTTCCATACGCATCAGAAGAAGTACTTGGCGGCGGTGACAACAACTTAAGTATTTTGCCCCGCAGTCTGTCAAAAGAACCACCTGGAGCCACCTGGCGATGCATGTGGCAACATCACCTTCCGTCCAGCGCCAACCTGATGGCGCTGTCTGCTGTGGATGGTAATATTTCTCGAGACATGATTAGGCTACATCATAATTCCCCCCCACCGAGCCCTCGTATTCCCCTCCCAATTGGGAACGTTTGCTTTAAGCCTTTATGCCTTTGTAGTATAGTTCAATTAGTATAGTAGTCAGGGGCGTCAATTTCTGTAAATGATTGGTTGGGCCGAGCCAACAACCTAATCTCCCCCAAATGTGGGTTTCTAAATGGATTCAGCTTACTTTATTTTGATGAACGGAAATTCATGAGTTTTCGTCACTATTTTTCGAATAAAAAGTCGCATAGATCCCATGTATATACGTATATATATACGTATATGTATATATATATATATATATACCTATATGTATGGGATTTACGCGAATTTTCATTTGAAAAATAGTAACGATATATATATATATATATATATATATATATATAGAGAGAGAGAGAGAGAGAGAGAGAGGGAAGATAAAAAGATAGACAGATACATTACTTATGCCTTATTCTATACTTTCCGCCTATTTTTTATCTATTGCGGCCGTTTCTTTCCTTATTTTTGCCAAATTCCTTTTAAAACTGGCAGAAAATATTGGAGGGGCCCAAACCAAATTTGGAGCGACCTAAATCAACATTGGTTGGGCGAGGGCCCCCTCGAAAGAATGCAAATCGGCACTCCTGATAGAAGTACTATTTAGTCTACTTTTAGTTACCTCTGTTTCAGGTGTAACGTGCTCTGTTACAGGTGTAACGTGAGTCTCTAACCGACTCCGTGATCTGGTTTGACCTTGCGACATTTAGAAATGCGAGTTGGGACGTCTCATTCCGTCTCCTCTTTCCAAAATCTGACAATGTTTCGAACGGTGTCACTTCCATCTCCAACTTCTCTGGTTCTCGAGATCATAGCAGTGGATTCTCAAGAACGGTATGGACAATTCTCAAGAACGGTATGGTCTGTTACAGGTGTAACGTGCATTTAGCGTCCCGTCTCGTTTGAGCGCGAGGCGCCGGGCAAGCCGGCGCCTGTTGCATCCGTAACAGTGCCTCTTATTACATGTTACTTGTCACTGGTCTGCGAGTGCTCCAAACAAGGAAAACGTACCACGCTTGTACTTGCATCGTCACTGTATCTGACACACCGCCCACCGGGGCAGAATTCGCTGAGGGCAGTGATTCTTCGCTGCGCAGACAGGGCACGCCCCTCCCCGGCCGGGCAGTGAGCTCCAGCCATCCGGTGACGACGGCCACGTAACCGGCACCGGCTGGCCGCAGGCACGACCATGGCGCCCTGTTCAGAAAGGCCCGGGTCGTCACCAGCCAGAGGATGCAACGGAGCGGGCGAAAGCGGAGTGGCCACTGAGGAATCCTCAGGAGCATGCCGGGGCCCGGTGACGCCGGCACCCAGCCGGTCGGAGCACGCGGACGGCGGCAGTCCCGGCGCAAAGGCCGGCCTGGGCGCGGGGGATGCCGTCATCAGCACTGGAGGAAGCAGCGCCATGGAGCTGCTTCCTCATGAAGAGGCTCAGGACGCCATCATTCACTCCGGCGACACCAGCAGCATGGTCACCCAAAGGGAGGTCTCACCTCCCCGGGCCCGCCGCCTCACGCCGCACCCGTGTCAAGCCCTTCAGAGTGACCAAAAACCTGGAGATGATGAATAGCTCGGTGAAGGCGCTGGTGCACAGTCAAGGACGCGGGAACCGGGCTTGGGGCGGGAGGGCACCTCCCCCAACTTTTTGGGAATTTGACATTGGTCTTATGGGCATCGACTGGAAAGAATTGACCCGAAATGTTTCTTTACCTCCCCCCACGACTGTGGAGGAGTTCCGCGCCACTGTGCACAACCGATTGAACCGCTACCGTTCAAACAACGTAAAAGCGGGCATTGAGGAAGAAAAGTCTTCTTTCGGAATATCAAGGCGCTCATAATTTCCCCTGTTCATGTTGAAAAAATCAAGTTGAAAGGCCATAGTAGTACTGATATTCAAACTAAATCTTAAATGTTTAATTACAAAGCATTGGGTCTTTTCCATATTATGTCCACGCCACTAAAATGTGTCTGAAGACGTCGTAGCGCTAATGTACCAAGAACAAAGAGGCCACCATTCTTTCAAGGCTGAAGTGGCAGAACTAAATAAGCCTGAATGCCCACCTGTGCTTGATTCCAGCGGAGACAGAGCCGATTCCGGATTTACTTCCATTCGGAATGAAATTGGATTCTGAATCAGTTCAGGTGGCAATTGTGCCGCGTCGGATTCGGAATTGATTGAGCTCGTTTGCGGAAACCTGGAATCGGAAGCAAATCAAAAGACAAAATACCTAATTCTGCTTTTTATCACAATATAGCCTATTACTGCCCCTTATTGGCTGTTTTTAGTTATCATTTTATCATGTCTGAAGGGCGTCAGCGAAACAACAAAAGAAAAAATGACAGGCGTCCCACGTATCTTTGCCTACCTTACACCTTTGCACGTGACAATGTTATTTCCTGTCGGGTGTTGATCGGACCCTTAATACGTAAACCTTAATCCTTACCAATAGTTTTGCTAACGTGGTTGAATATTTCATAGGGATTCCAGGGTGCGTGGTGCCTACGAAACTTTCGTGGAATCTTCAGATTTGCTTCTCTATTCTCAATCTTCGGAGTCTCTAACAGACTCCGAAGCCGAGGCGCGATCTGGTTTGACCTCGCAACCTTTAGGAATTCGAGTTGGGACGTTTCATTCCGTTTCCTCTTTCCAAAATCTGACAATGTTTCGAACGGTGTCACTTCCATCTCCAACTTCTCTGGTTCCCGAGATCATAGTAGTGGATTCTCAAGAACGGTATGGACCAGAAGTCGGAACGAAAGAGCGAAGAGTAGTGCTCATGTGCGGTTGTGCACGGCTTAAACACCATTTGTGAAGAACACATTTGTGTATTTTTCCACGTAACAGACAGTCACACAAACATAGTGATTTAACGTAGTTCATGCAAATTGAAGTGCTGTTCACATCATCACAGATCTGCTCCTGTTCGCAAACGGTTGCACCAGGTGGCGATCTACAGCGACTCTGGCTTTAAGCCAGGTACTAAACAGTGCTTTATATTGGATTTGAGCCCAATGGCTTACACACAACACTATCGATGAATGTTAGTCCAGCGTCTAGTCATAACATACCAAAACCTGCCGGATAACTCGACACATCAATATCACGTCAGGTGCAACCGACAGGACCCACTTAACATTAGGAAAGCAATTCACTGTACAAGTTAATGCGGCCCATGGCTATTAAGTTCAATACCACACATCTTCCCATCTGCCCTGGCATGTTTTTGGAATGTGGTTCAAGAAAAAACCGCGGTCGACGCCAACATCAACAAGATGCATCAGACCACATCCCGTTTATTTATTCTATGACAACGACCATGGCCCTTCTTTACAAGATGACTGAGCCACCCTCGGGCCAGGCACTGGGTTTCACACGGTGCATTTCTTGTATTTGCATTTCTTATATTATATTTGCATATATATTATGAAATATATGAATATATTATGAATTATATCATGAAATATATTAAATATATTATGAAATATAGAAATGCAAATATATTATATTTGCATTTCTTGTAGTACGTCCCCACTTCGCAACTTTGAATTAAAGTCGGAGCAACAGCTGCTCCGCCGCAGGAATACCTGCACCACTTTCAATCAGGTGATCGTAATCACATCACGACAATACGGCACAAAGCATGCAACGCCTAAAAAATAGCCGAGAACAGCGGTATCCCTCGGCACAACGTAAGTGAAAAACAAGCCTGATGGGATGCTGCGTGTGCGGAGTGCGTTTCTCGCAGTTGTGCCAGACTCGGTTGGTATTTTCCCAATCGCTTTAGAGTAAGTCGCAGACTACATCACCTCTGACAATGTGTTCCGGGTTGCCTGCGCTTATGACAAATCGCTGAGGCCGTACCACGAGCCGCGTTTGGCGCGCAGTGTCACGGGGAAGGGTGAACCTTTCACAGCCGGCAGAACTGCATCTGGTTCACTTCTGATCTGCTGACGCACCACGAACTGGTGACGTCATCGAACGGTGAACAACACCGGCGGTCCAGTCAACAGCGGAGGACTTAGTGAAACCAAACTACTTGAACCAATAGCAAAACTGCCTCCGGCACGATTGCATCATCGAATATTTCTCGGTGCACTCGCTCGTCGCTTTACACGCGCAATGAACTGAGAATCCATACCTTCCCTAGTTGTTTTGTCAAAGCTATAGTCCTCGTAAAAGTCTCCGCTTCCAATTACCCGGGCCTGCTGGCTGCAAACTAAATTGAAAGAGTAAGCTCAAACCTTGATATGGGTACATGGCGACATCTGAGGGACGGCGGATGGCAAACATTTCACGATCGCTGAAAGATATGATAGCTGAAATGCTTGTCAGCTTTCGCCATTTCAATGCTTTTTGAAGCCAAGCAATGAGAACGGTGGAGTAGTTTACTTCACCACCCTGAACAGTGCTAGAAGGACCAGATCGCTTCGGGTCATCCATCCCAAGAAACCATAACTGAAAGCTGAAAATAAAAATTCATGAAAATAGCTGAAAGGGAGTTCGGGAACGACTTAGCATGGTCCGAGATTTTGGGCCCCGGACTTTGTTCCTCTTTTTCGAGCGAAACTATTCGTTGGTGGCATACAACCATACACAACACACAACGCACAAGGCCGTGGTATACATTAGTAGTATTATACTAGGTATATGTTGGTAGCAGTTTAGTACGTTTGGTTGTTTAGTATGTTAGTAGGTTTTTCGTTTCACTTTCCATATCCAAGTGTCAGCAGTATTCGTATACAGTCACCAGTGTTGAAGAACTTTCTACATCAGCATTATAGTGCTGCATAGGAGGTAACTACCTCAGCGTGGCTTTAGTCCTACGAACTAAAAAAAAGCAGTCCTACACCGTGCTCTTTGGAGTTAAAATTAAAACATAATGGATGAAGTACAACGTTTTAGTGGCTTATGATTGATTCCGACCAGGATGGCACTGACATAGGATCCTGTCATTGGTACACAACAACGACTGCCATGGTTTACAACCCACTCTGCATGCCTCGTGGTTTCTTGTTTCATGCTTGAGCCAGTGCATTGCCTTGCAACTGGTCTGCATTCTGTCTCGCATTGAGCACCTGAGCACCTGATCACCTGAGCACCTGATCACCTGATCACATGACCACCCGAGCACCTGATCACCTGATCACCTGGTCACATGACCACCTGATCACCTGATCACCTGATCACATGACCACCTGATCACCTGAGCACCTGATCACCTGATCACCTGATCGCCTGACCACCTGATCACCTGATCACCTGGTCACATGACCACCTGATCACCTGATCACCTGATCACCTGAGCACCTGAGCACTTGATCACCTGATCGCCTGATCACCTCATCACCTGATCGCCTGATCATCTGATCACCTGACCACCTGATCACCTGATCACCTGATCTCACACTGATTTTTCCGTTCGCGACTGCGTACGTTGTTGGAAAGTGGATTATCCGGAGGGTTTCGCATCCCCGACTGGGCCCCCACGGATGTCGAGTCCTCTGAACTCCAGTCAGGTCAGTGTAACCATGGCGACCTGGGGTGCCTGCGGTCGCCTGCGACAGCAGCAGACGTCACTGCTCGCCTGGTCTGCAGCGCGTCTCATCCGGGCCTGCCGCGGGGAATCCCCGTCCGTGGCCGTAACGGTGACCATCTCAGAGCTTCTTGCCACCCCAGACATGCTGAGGAACTGTATAAAATGTCAGGCATCTGTCGGGGGGCCGATACCGCCGTCCTCATGGAGGCAGGTCTACAGACGTTCACAAGGGCGCTAGTGCAAGGTGCGATTCACCACTGTCAACTTAAAAAGCGAAGTCAGTATGGACGCAGACTGCTGTCGACACCAGGCAGTAGCGGGCCAGGTGCATTTCTTTCAAAGCCTGTACATCCTAAATTAAAACTCGCTTTTTGCTGACGACGCGAAGTTTAACGTTATGCACGCGCATCGATAACGCATGCTTCGCGCCGTTCGATTTCCGCCATCAGTGCGGCCGATACGCTGCCGTCTGCGGGCGTACTTACAGTTCCATGTTTGAGAACCCCGTTCCGTCGGTGAGCCACGTGTCCGTTCTCCATGCCGGGTCATACCGCGCGATTCGGATCGAGATGTCGACTTCGCCGCGGAATCCTACGAAGGAGATGTTGGACAATGGCTCCGCGTGCTGGACGTCGTAGAAGGGTGCGGTGTCGTCGTTCCTGAAGACGGTCACGGCTCCCAGGTTGTACCGGACGGTGAACGTGTTGAAGCTGGCGCTGTCCAGCACCGGGCCCGTCGTGACGCCATTTTGAAATACCGATCGATGCAGCAGAGAGGTTCTGGTGTTGTTGGCCGTTCCGATGCGTAATGAGAGCAGGTCGTCCAGTGAGCTGCCGATGTAAACGTTGCAGTCGCTGGCCGCCCTGCAGTCGAACTTGATCGTGACGTCATCGGCGGGCGCAATGCGTTTCAAGATCCACTGGTATTGTATGCACTCGAAAACAGGGTCCGAGCCCGTGCCCGCCTCCTCGAACAGCCAGGGGTCGGCAACTCCAGAGTCGACTCGTAGCCGGGATGCGTTGGTTTCGCTGAAAAGAAGAAGGAACAGAAGGGATCTGCCAAGGCTTATGTAAATGGTGATCAGGCCCGGGTTGTTTTCGGGACCAATGGACACGCTTTCTCCGCACCAGGACAATATCAGGCGCGTGAAGGACGACGTGCCTACAATATCTGAGGTGTGAACAGCTGCCCTGTCAAGAACTGGGGTCTGGCCGAGACCTGTTAACGAAATCTGGGTCGAAGAAATGTTGACTAACAGGCTAGGACGGACCTCCTTCGCCGACGGCCGTAGTCGTAACAAAACCGATGCCCCTCTTCCCAACTTGACGCTGAAATCGATCGAGCAGATACAAGGCTTCAGTCTTTTTAAGAAAAACTTGGAATCAGGAAGAGAGAATTCCTGTGCTCTGGGCAGAGCAAAGCCAGGGCGGGCTTCCCAAAACGCCTCGGTCGCGTTGCAAATGCTGTGGTCGCAGCGGTATCCCCCTGGAGGGGCATGGGAAGCCGTGCTGCAGTCTGAGTCCGTCAGACAGGAGCTCTCAGCGCAGTCGATGGGACAGTAGCCGGCCTGTACGCAGCTCGGGTCATCCCAGTTCGGCGGCTGCAGCTCCGACTGGCGGACCGGGTGGTCGTAGACGTCGTAGAAATCCACCGCCGGGTCGGTAGCCAGCTGGCAGCCCGGGCACGCCCTTTGTTCGAACAGCTGACAATTGACGCCGTGCGGTATCGTGCCGAAGTTGAGGGCGTTACAGCTGGCCACGCCGGCGCACATGGTCAGACATCTTCTGGGGTTCGCGACGAGGTGTTCTTCGAGAGGCGGCTGGTTCACCAGCTTCTTGCCGGTTCGACGCACGCCGTTAGCATACTTTGCCTTGACCACCTCCGGGAAGAAAGCCAGTAGAAGCAAAAGACAGACCAGAAGCGCTCTAGGTCTGACCATGACCCAGTCTGGGTAGGAAGAATTCATCCGCAGCCAGTCCATAGCCGCATTCAATGAAGAGTCTACGGCCAAGTCTCGGGTTCTTCCTCCGAAAAGCCGGCTGAAAAGAAAAACGAACGCACGATGTGACTGACGGTTGAGAGAAGGCCACTTTCGGATCACAAGACCAGTGCACTACTAACTATGCAAACTATGGAACTTAACACCCCCAGGATAAACATATGCTGAACTATGGAACTTAACACCCCCAGGATAAACATATGCTGACTGTTGGTTCGTACAAGACAAGTTTCCCTCGCACGATTCAGGCGTTGCACATTAAGTAAAAGATTGTCGGAAATAAAAGGCAAGCATTTATTTATGGCTTTGGCGGCCTGATTGCTGCAGTAAGCATTTCCTTTCTCCATCCGGAAGTGCTTACAGAGGAACTCGTGAAAGGCGTCGTACCTAATGGCTCCCTCTTTGCGTGAGTTGTATGAATGGGTTTGAATGAACTGTTTGTATGTAATAAAATGGGTTGTAATGAGCTGTTTGTCGATTAATATGATCATGTTAACCGGCTGCTTAGCGAACAGCCAGGGCTTAGGAACGGGGGGAGGGGGGCAAAGGTCATGACCCCCACTTTTGGGAACTTTAACATTAGCAATGCGGGGAAAAACGCCCTGCCCCGCCCCACCAGACTTTTCTGTATGCTGCTCCGTCCCTGAGAACAACAAATCCTTCCCAGCAGGTACATGCTGTAGTGTTATTGGCATGCTTTTCTATTTATCCCTCTAAGTAATGTGTTTCAAAGTGCTTCAGCTCCAGGGCATGCAAAGAAATAGCGCAGTGCTGTATCAACCAGACCACGCTTTTCACAAAACGGGTAGTCTGCTACGTGTCTTGAAAGTTTTTTTCCTGGGAAAAATCTATGAGTGTATGTATACATGCATATATATATATACATATGTATATGTATATATGTATATATGAGACTACGCCCGTGTGAAATAAATACTTTCCCTTTCCCGTCGGATTTGGGCAGATAATGCAATGCTTGTCAAGCCTATCTCGTACTAGTGACAGCATTTTACCTGTCGCAAAGTCCGTGCCTTTCTTTTGAACGTTATCATCACGCTTGCGTTCTTTTACACCTGCCTTAGTGGTTTGTAAGTCATATGTCATGCATGTATGTCAAACACCATACCATGTATGTCGAAGTGTCTAAGACAAGATTTGATGTTCCTTATGTGGGAATGCGTCCTCCTCTACCGACAAAGTCATCAGAAAGTTTAGTCCCTCTGCGGTAAAGTGCTTCAGAAAATACGGGACGTCCGTTTACTTGGAATAAGCTTATTGTGTCAAAGTAAGCGGGATCGTACCTGGTTCCCACCAGATGGCTCTTCCATTGCAATAATATCCCGGAGCCACTTATTCAGATCTTTGTAGGACTTTGGAACGTTTAGATGCTCAACCCAGGGTTTGATAAAGTCCAGCTAAAAATATCATCTAGTGTTAGTGGCTGTATTCGGGCCTTAAATGACGTAACGAATGCAGCATTTTCGACATCTGCTGTTCTGTTTGGCCGCGCAGAACGCAGGATTGGGAGCTGTGTTGGTGCGTGACGGCCAGCTCAGGGATTTTCAGTCAGCCTGCATTGCTGCCTTGAGAAATCGTTGATTCCGCTATCTCAGACGACTTATCTCTCCACGAAAACTGCATTGCATGGCTCTTTGTTAGATCCAGGTTTGTTTTCTCCACCTGCGTGCGTGTCATAAGATGCGTCAGCTGAGACACGGCCAGCGATTTGACAATTGTGATTTCCCCTCAAGAGTAAGATTTCTTTGTTGCCGTCAGGTTTCCCTGACCTTTTCGATTAAGGGATCGGTATTTTCGCGCTGTCAGCTTGGCCGGCTCCAAGCTAGATATCGGCCACGCTTCTCCTCTGTTTGCCTAGTCTCCTGCAGCGGCTCTTCTAACCATTCAATTATAGGCCGCGTTTCCTTCTAAAAGCTTTCACCTTTTCAGCCAGAGTAGACGCAGATTGTTCGTCTAACAAATATGGTGGTATCATCACAGTTCTGTGGCAGTTTTGTTCCATTCCCGTCTATCATAATCCTCCGTGTACCGGCTTCATCTCGCAAAGCTGGCATTTCGACCACCAGCACAAAAAGCAGTCCAGAAGTAGGATTTCCCTGCTTGAGTCCTCCAGTCGGCTTGAACCACTGGGATGTGAGTCCGTTTTTGACAACAGAGATTTCTGTGTCTCTGTGTAGCGGTCTAACCCAGCTTGTGAAGCTCGTGCCAAAATTGAATCGTTCAAGGCTACTATAAAAAATTATACTAAGCTGAATTGCATGCATTTGGAAAATCTAATGCCATGAGCATCCCCTCGAAATTGCCCGTATTACAATAATTAATATCATCTGCAATGGTGCAGAAGTTTTCGCATATGCATCTGCATCTTACTGTCCCGGTCTGATCCCGGTCTGGCTTGGTCTTGTCTAGTCTGGTGCATCTGCCTCTTATTGTCCTCGCGACTAATTTATCTACCTTTGGCTAACCTGTTTGCGATTGTCGTAGCTGCCATTTTATAGGCGATATTAAGTAGGCGGATTTGTTGCGTCTTTTTAATTCATTTTTGGTCATCTTTTCAGGAGTCAATACTGCAACCCCTCGTCTCATTACGAAGTTGCTTTCTTCTCGCCTCATCGATATTGTTTACAACAATCTGTCCAAGTCCGTCCCAAAAGAACTCATAGAATGCTTTGAAAAAGCCGGATGCCGATGGCACTTTGCTTTTTAGCATGACATCTAAGGCGAATCTGAATTCACCCAGTCATTGGTCGATCGCATGATTCACGTTCCCTTTGGTTTAACCGAGGGTATTTTGCCGGCATCATCAACTGGGCGTTTCCCATCAACTCTCTGTCGGCATCTGTTTGCCCAGCCTTTGACTCGTACAGTCTTTGAAAGTGCTGACTGCAGTACTGCAAGACGCATCTGTTGCTTTTTGTAAGATAACCCTCTGGAGTCAAAAGCGTGTCTATACGCCTTTTGGCATCGCTTTTAACGCATAGGTTTAGGAAGTATTTTCTTTTCTCGAGAGTCATGAGACCCCCAAAGATTCTCAGCACGAGAAGTTATACCGGAAAAGTGAAAACGTTTTTGGAAAGCCCTTGTCGAAACTAAAAGAAATTACTCAGACGTTTCATACGTTCAATATTGAGGTCACCATGGGCCATCTAAGGCAAATTATCCTGTGAACATGTCTGTCAAAAAAACTTTGATGACCAAGGTTTGTAGGTGGCTCCAAAGGGATTAGCAGTAAACAGTAAACCTGATCTACCTATGTGGGGAAGAAAAAGGGCATTGGAAATCAAAACTGATCATTAAAAAAGGCTGAATGTATGAACTGAATGAAAATGAGTGGAAACGCCTTATTAAAGGACCGGAATCGCGTTTTTTGCATGTTTAAAAATACGTGTTCGGTTTAAATATGCCGAACATGTGTCTAGCACGCATATGAAGTCCGCAACTATAATATTCAAGTCCAACAGGGTCAACCTAGGTCAAGGTATTGACTCGTCACGTCGAGCGCTTTTGGTGTTTGTTGCATCATCTGCTGCATTACCACTGACCAGAAACGATACGGCATAAACGCCTATGGAATCAGTTCAGGCAATGTCCCTTCTGCATCACGAAACCAGTGATAGAAAACAGTGCTGACGTAAGTCACACAAACGGCTTGACGACGGGCACGGCCGCAGCGTAAAAGCCTAATACGTGGCGCGAGATCATTTCGCGGCGGCAAGTATTTATAATTTGGCGACCAAAAATAAGAGGGCCTGGGTAGTGCAAAATGCATAGAAAGATGGCATGCATGTAGTCCTTATGCCTTATGGTCATACGAAGTATGTCCGCATTATAAACAAACATAATATTTAAAATTTTCAAAGCAGGTCAGTGTGGGTCAAACAGGACTAGTTCACCCTTGGCAAGTAAGCTCTTAAGGTACATTAGTGGTTCCGACGCATATATGGCAACCCATAAACGTCTCAAGGCTGTAAACCGATGGACGATATTCGGCCATGGGGGCCAAAATTCTGTGCGAAACACGGCCTGGCACCAGGCCACAGGTTAAGAGGTACAGTTAGATATGCAAAGAAGGCCAGGAGCATCAGGGCGTATTCTGAAGCTTTAAAACTGCCGACCCTCAATGAAATAACAAACGCAAAAAGGCCGAAAGTTTAGCTGGTTTAAGGTCAATGACCTGAACATTTCCGAAGACGATGAAGTGACGGAAGAAGGTCGTACCTGACCTGTCCCTGTTCAGTCACCTATGATGACCATGGGTTTAACCCCATTCCTGGCAGGGAGGCTGAATCCGCCCCCCTCGGGTTTTTTACTTGCCAATTCCAGGCTTTTTAACGCAGCTTCATGGAACCTGCTCACTTTTCTTAAATATTCTTTCTACGCACCGTAACAAAATTTCAAAATTCTGTTTTGCTCAGGGCGGAGCCAGGCAACTTTTTTGGGAAGCACCTCAGGCCATTTTTGGCCATATTGAGGGTAAAAGGAAAATGTCTGCCAAAAACAGTATTTTTAAGATAAAAGGTAAAACCTTATATGGATGTATAGCTAAATAGTTTGGCAATGTTCAGATATAATTTTGTTCATCTGAAATCAATTTACAAGATCAGGTCAAAGTCAAAAGTCCAAATTTGGTTTTATTGCAATACTTTCAGTGCTGTTTTTTCGAATGCTAAATCAAGAACGACGTATGACGTAGAAAGGTGCCCTCTACTTGTGCATCAAGTTTCAGCTTGATATCAGGTCGGGTCACGGAGCTATGACCTAAAATGTCAATGCGCGTACCCTATATCGCAATAGCCATAAAATGAAATTTTTGAAATAGATTGAATTCAAATGATTGAAAACGTTTACAGATAATATTTAATCCACACGAGATCATTCCGAGTGACTCCAAGGTCACTGGAGGTCATTTAAGGTCAAAGGTCACAACATGATCTGAAGAACGTGTGATCTTGAGAATTCCTCGTTTTTTTATGTCCCTGGCACCGCTTATGCTAATATTATACAAACATTTAATGCGATTTGTACTTCTTTAGCATAACATGACTAGCTGAAGCCAAAAAAGTGTTTTTGCCTTTTTTGTTCATTCAGTTGTTGGAAAACTAATCCTTTTATTTTTGCAACCCTGTGAACGCCCATGAATTTTCTCAAAATTTCAGATGTGTGTACCAATGGCAAAAGTCCTATCCATAATCTCTCGATTCATGCCAGTTTCATCGAAATCGGTCTGTAAACAACGGAGTTATAAGAAGCCCAAAAATAACCCAGATTTGGGCATTTTCGCCCTCCTGTATCCACACCTTTCAAAATTTTGAAAGTTTCTTTTATAAAAATGTAGTTCACGTCATGGCAAATCGATTGCCGTTTGTTGCGATGAAATCGGATGTGTAGTTCACGAGATTTCAGGGGAAGGGGCGAATCCGCCCCCCCCCCCTTCCGGGGAATCGGCCATACCGTCTGCGCCTTTTCGTTTTTGGCCGTTGACAAATAATTTGTGTGTTTTTCGGGGGGAGTTCTTTTGAAACCCCGGCCCGGCGAAGTTTAATGAGATAAACAATGTCGCTGGCACATTTCATTACCCTGGGTAGGGCTCTGGAGAGGTTTTAGTGAACGTCGTTTTGGCACATACGTTCTGCGGTAGAATCCGAAAGGATTAGCGTGTGGTGACGAAGGAAAGGCGTGAATGAGTTTGAGATACACGAGTTTCAGGGTGTTCACGATCAGAAAATCTGAAATCCGATACTGCGTACATATGAATTATGAATTGTAAAGAACAGACATCGAATTTCACGAATGCGAGATGGATTGTAGTCGAAATTTCGCTTGACCTTGCAAAACGCTAAAGGCTGATGGATATATTTGAGTCCGTAATGGTGTTTTTACTCAGTTGTTGATGATACGGCTTTTGGTGATGGAATTTTATGTTGCTGATTAAGTTTTGTGACCTTTTTTTGTAACATTACCCCATTATTCGCAGATACTTTGAAAAGCCGATGAGTTTAATTTAGAAATTATTAAAACGTCTCCGAACCTTGTGGAGCTCGGATACGTCTAAATTAAGAAATGTGTCAGAGGCAGTATAACTGTTCTATTTTATGTAATGCATGTCTCATAAAATGGTAGCAATGCAAAGTAATGTCGGAGGAGAGATAAACGAGGGAATTTGTAGGTAATTTATTTCATAAATTCCGTCAGAACTGCGGCGCTTATGACGGTATTATGCATGGGTGCTTATTTCGGTTTACGTTCATAAAGTTGGTGAATCTCAAGCTGGTGGCTGATTCACCTCAGGGTAATCGATTCGCTGCCTCATCCCGAGGGAACCTATTCAGAAAAAACTATACATTTATAAAAGCCTATTCAGAACCTATAAAACCTATCCAGACCCAGATTTACGGCACATTTGTCGACTGTGGATCTATCATTTCTTATTCATCCTTACACGGAAATTCAGTCAGTTTTGATTCACTTCTTAACAAAGGCATTCAAGTTTAAATATTTAACTTATTAGTCAAATTTATAGCGAAATGTAAATAACACTAAGAAATGCGTTTAATTTGTGTACCTTTCAATTTTTAGTGAACTGATCGTGACTGATTGTTTAGAAACGATACGTCATTCAGTCCCGGTTTTGTCCTGAATTGACTCAGCGTTGATTGGAATCGGTTCAGAAGTGAACGCAAACTTACTTGAGACAGACCTAAGTCTTGCGCCTCTTGTATCTTGTAAGAAGTAGAAGTCGCCGTGTCCAATCTGGCAGCGTGCGGATGCTTAGCGTCAAGCCTCCCACAGCCAGTTATAGTGACTTAGTCACGCATTTGTAAAAACAAACTGCTAAAACAACAGAGAAAGGGAAAATAACAGCTCCTTCATGTGGGTCGACTGAAAGTGCGCCGACTCCACCGGGCCCCTGCTATGAGGCAGGGCAGCATTCCGAAGCCGTCACGCACCGTTACCAGCAGGCCTCCCGTCGGCAGCCAGTGCGCTCGCACATCGGGCAAGACGCAGAGCCGGCACGGGAGGCGGCGCGTGACGCGACGGAATCCGGGCGACGCCAGCACTGTGCACACGCAGTAATGCAGGCCAGGCGGAATCGGCTCACTCCATAGACAATGGTGAAAACAAGCGATTGTTTCAAACAGATTACCGCCCGCAGTGCGTTCTCGCGGACTGCCAGACTGATTTTCTCTGTGAAGCTGGGGGCTTTTGGCTCGAAGCGCCTGAGATGTTCAAGACGTCGGCCGATGCATTGCGCACGCACATGCGCTCCGTACGCCTCAGTAATTACCCATGGCCGTCAGCCAATCTTGATATAGCCCGATGGTAAAGGTAAATGGAGACGAGGCAGAGCGCGCCGCGGATCAGAGCCAAAAAAAGGACGTTCAATAAAGCGTTAGTTTACCAGGCACAAAACTAGCTACAATCAGATCAGTTACGAAGAGCGCCAGGAGGTCGAGAGACATCATTTCTGAAGATGGGAGACATCATTTCTAAAGATGGAAGGATCTGGGCGATCACCAACGGGGACGTCAGACGTGACGACAGCTTGACAGCTTCTATTGATGTGTGTGACCAAACGGGTGCAGTCTTGTGTGTGCCAGCCATGACGAAGGTCAACCGTGACGATGCTGATGTGAGCTGTGTGATGTGTGATGTTGATGTGAGCTGTAAGTGCGCTTATTATGGCAGGCGGCCGACGTACGGAGCGGCGCGCGGAAACCACGCGTGCACGATGGCAGAAACTGCCCCGGGCGTGATAGCGTTGCCCGTGGCTGTCGGTCAAGATGCAGCGGCGGCCACGGTCGCGCACACCGAATCGCGGACGCAGCGGTGACGGCGCCGGCGCAGCGCGCAGCCTCGCGACGCCCGTGGCTGGCGCCGAACCCGCGCAGCAGTGCGGGAGGCGCGACAGCGGCGATGCTGTGAGCGTTCGGGACACGAACGGACGGGCTGGTCCCCGACAACAGCATCTCGCCTGCTGGCGACCCCCGGCGGCTCGCACGAGGAGGCGTGCTCAGGCGTCCGTGCAGCTCCGGCAAGCGATGCACAGCGGAACAGGGGTCACGATCAGACCCAGTGTGCTCAACGCTGAACTCACAGCATCGCGAGATGTTCTTAGCAATGTCGCGCTTACGGTGAACGACAAACGCCGGCACCGCTTTGTCCTTAATATAGGCGTCGGCGGCATGCAACCCAAGCGTAAGAATCGCTTAGATGCGTCTCCGTTTAATGCAAGCTTTCACGACGCGAGTCTCGTGCCCGACGCCATGATTCATACTTTTCATCTTTAGCAGATCATTAGCTAACCTGGGCTGAGTCAGTCAACGTCGGACGTGAAATGATTAATGCTCGTTCTTTCTCCAGATCTGCCGTACTGATCTCAATCGAAGTCCATGGAAGACTTGTCCGTATGTCGTATCTTGCGTACCGTAAAACCCGCTCCTGGTCAGTCGAGGTCAGCACGGATCAATGTCTCAAAATGCTGCATTTTGTCGAAACCAGGCACATTACATAACGCGGTAGATCATTAACAGACAGGGACAAGTTCAAGTAACGCACGTACATATATATATATGTAAAGTGGATTAGTGGGCCCGGGACCAAGACTAGTATATCAATGGTTCATAGAGGAAAATGTTCGTAGCCAAATGCTGTTAAGCATTAAGTTCGTAATGCAAAAGGCACGTAGCGGGAAAGGCTCGAAAGGGAAGAGGTTTCGTATCAGACAAGGTTCGTACCGGGAGAGATTAGTGACAGAAGAGGTTGGTACTGCAAAATGTTCGTAAGGAAAGTGAGAAAGGTAAGGCACGTATAGAAAGCTCTTACGAAAAAGGTTTGCAAGAGAAAAGGTTCGTAAGGAGAAGGGTTCGGAACCAAAGGCTCGTAAACCAAAGAATCGTATCGGGAAAAGTTTGCATGGGACAAGGTTTGAATCGGAAAAAGTTCGCCTCGGAAAAGATTGATGAAACAACATGAACATGCATAACTTAACCTAACCTATGCTAACCTAATCTAAACTAACCTAAGCCAACCTAACTTTTTCCGTTACCAGCCTTGTCCGATACCAACCTCATATTTACGGACGTTTGCTTACGAGCCTTCATCCTTACGAACTTTTCACTTATGAACCTTTTTCGTATGAACCTTTTTCATACAAGCCTTTTAAGTACGAGCCTTTTCTGCTATGAACCTTTTCCGATACGAACCTTCTCCGATACGAACCTTTTCCGATACGAGCCTTTTACCATACAAACCGTATGTTTACGAGCCTTTAGTTACGAACCTTTTCCCTTACGAACCATTGGCTTACGAACCTTGTTCCGGTTACCAAGTACAAAGCTGGTTCATTAGAGGTCGTCCGAGATCGCCTAAGGTCAACAAAATAAACCAATACAAAACATAACTAATGAAATTTGAGCAAATCACGAGAAGGCAGAATGCTGGATCTTCGCCAGCTGACCTTGGGTAATCTCAGCCGACATGACCCAGCTTTCCTGTGCTTCTGGCAATTTGGTTTTGTGATGCGGTCGAAGTCCTCGCCACATCATTATATGCCATTTAGAAAGCGCTGCATTTACAATGCCTGACCTGGTTCGACCTCGACTCACATAGCTTAGGACGCTTGTGTTTCGAGGTAAGGACATTTACGTTATAAGCCGAATCCTCACAAAGTCTGGTTGCGATTAGATGTACAGATATGGAGGAAAAATACATGCCTCTTTTTTTGACATCAGGCTGACCATAAGGTCATTGCCTGGGGGTAAGTTGCTTTATATTCGTTGCCGTTTAAGCAAAAATTACTTTATTCCAGCTCATAGATGTCTGGTTTGCAGAGGCAAGGGGGGCAGAGCCGAAACAGGGGTACGCGCCGTGGGGATGATTTGGAGGATGCTGCCGAAGACCGCCACTCTGTTGCAGATCTGGAAAAAAAATACATTTGCAAGGCAAGCACACAACATGTAATACATAGCGATTGTCGGTGTGAGTGGGTGTAGGCTGTGTGGGTATCAACTTCGTCGCCGCAACAGAGGTCGAGAGAAGGACGACGATGAAGACGAAACGGGAGGAAGACTACGCGCCTTGCCCAAGGGCGCCAGACGACATCGTGATAAGAAAACTTGGAAATATGACGACGCGCCTTGCCCAAGGGCGCTGAAGTGGGACCTCTTGGCTCCATTGGATCCACACAGTGGGACGTCAGCTTCATTGCCGCAACAGAGGGCCCCTTGGCTCAGCCAACAATGGCATGCCGCGACAGGAACCCCCTTGGCCCACTGTCATCCGGCGTGCTGTGTTATGTGTCATGGCGCTATGTATTATATGCTGCAGCGTTTGAGAAAAACCTCGCACGAGGCCGGAATGTGCGGGAAAAAAACCCAATTTACATTTCATTTTTGGTAAGGCGGTTTTCCATGATATCTTTTGTGTATATTTTTCATGACTGATATCTTGTATAGTGTTGTTGGGGATTGTAATCCTTTTATTGATATTACTTGTAACTTCATAACTTTCAATGTTCGTGGGATTCATTTTTCTAGAGAGCTGATATACGTGTTTGTGTCCTGTTTTTCGTGGTAGAGTTCTATTGAATGATATGGGGGATGAACTAGATAAAATTGATTAAGCCCGTTTTCTCGAGGAAAGAAAAGACAATCTTGATGAGGTCGGGATGATCGTTTCCTAGCAGAGTGGGCAGCCCCAGGGGGATATGCTTATCTCGCACAAAGGCAATGAGAGGGAGTCGGTGTGTGGCATATCTGGGACAGTGTATGAGAAAATGTTCGATGTTGTAACGTGTGTGGCAAGCGTGGCATTGGGTGGGTCCGAGTCTATTGAAGATGTACGAGTGTGTGAGACGGGTGTGACCGATGAGGAGGCGAGACAGGACTACTTCCTTCTGACGAGTGTTTTGATTGGAAGTTTCCCAGTGTGTGAATTCCGATTTGATGGGGTGCATGTGAAAGTGTGCATGAGTGTCCCAGTGCCTTTGTACGTATTGTTTAAATTTTGAGGCGACGAGGGCAAGTAAGTCTGAGCAAGGCACTGGGTCGTTATCATGATTGGGTAAGTGTTGCGTCTGTTTAGCGAGGGCGTCGGCTGCCTCGTTTCCAGGGATGCAGCTGTGCCCTGGCACCCACAGGAAAATGAGGTGAGTGTTGTCAGGAAGTGTATTGTGTGTCTCCACTAGTTCGTGGATGTCTGGGTGTGTAATGTTGTGTAGTCGGTGTAGCGATTGGAGTGCTGATTGAGAGTCCATGCAGATGACGGCTCGCTGCCATTTTTTGCTTTTGAAATGATTCAAAGCAGCAAGCAAGGCCCGAATTTCCGCAGTGAAGGAGGAGTGAAATTTTGAAAGCCGGATGGAGAGACGAGCCCGGCCTCCTGTGAATGCTGCTCCCGTGGCTTGAGGGGTGCTAGAGCCATCAGTGTACAAGAAGATGTAGTCCAGGAATTTTGCTTTAAATTCAATGAAGGTTTGGAGTGTTTCCGTGGGGGTGACATAATTTTTCTTCCCAGTGAAAAGGTATCTGATATCAAGGTTACGATAAGTCCAATGATTGCCAGGAGTTGGAGTTGAGAGGTAAGGAATTTTGGGGAACCCCAACGTGTTTATTACATTTTTTAATTGTCGCGCGATGCAATAGGTGTTCCGTCGTTGTCGGCACTGAGTGTGTGTCAGAATGTGTTGCGATGGGTGATTGTGGGTGGTATGAACTCGGATGGAGTATTTCATGAGTTGTAAAGTGCGCCTATGAGATAGAAGGAATGCCAACGTCGGCCCGGAGATTCTCACACGAGGACGTAGCAAAGGCCCCAGTGATGACTCGAAGTGCTCGGTTCTGGATGACCTCCAGAACCGAAGCAAGGGAAGAAGAGATATTGTCAAAAAGAAACGCATTATATTCTAGGATCGATCGAATTAGAGCTATGTAGAGACGCAGAAGAGTGCGCCTGTCGCTCCCCCCAGTCCTGTCCGGAAATACATCGTAAAATGTTAAGGCGGCGAAGACAAGTTGTCGTAAGTCGGCAAGGTGGACGCTAAATGTGAGTTTGCGATCTAATATGATGCCGAAATATTTGAAATGAGTTTGGACAGGGATGTCTTTGCCTCTGAGACGCAAAGGGGATACAGGTTATATGTTACGGGGAAAGTGTGAAAAAATTACCGTGGCTGATTTAGCAACAGAAACCTGCAAGCCCCACGGGTTGCACCATTTATGGATGGAATCAAGTGCAAGCTGCACAAATGTATTGGCGCGGTCGACGCTAGGATGGGTGAACCACACCGCTATGTCGTCGGCGTAGAGTGAGTATTTGAGGCCCGGGTGTATGGTTGGGAGATCGTCCGCGACATCATTGATCATGAGGAGGAATAAAGTAGGGGAAAGTACGCTGCCTTGCGGCAAGCCCTGCTCCTGAAGGGTAGAAGGGGAGTGGACGTTGCCGCAACGCACTGTGAATGTTCTTAAGCGAAGAAAGTTAGAGATGAATTTAGCTGCTCGGTCACGAATTCCGGCGCGATGTAATTTAATTAAGACGGCAGAACGGTGAACTGTCAAAGGCGGCTTTTAGGTCCAGAAACAGTGCAACCGTCGCCTCTCGGTGGGAAAAGCCATTTTGGTTGGAGTGAATGATGTGGAGAAGGCTATCGGCCGTGGAGCGGCGCGATCGAAAGCCATTTTGGTAAGAAGAGATGATGTTGTTTGTTTCTAGATAGATTCTAATCCGATCGTTGACCATTTTCTCGAAAAGTTTGCAAGGACAGCTGGTGAGTGAGATGGGACGGTAATTGGCAGGGTTAGTGGGAGGTTTGCCAGCTTTGAGGATAGGAATTATGGTAGAGGAAGACCAGGTGGCCGGAAAGTCTTCGTTTAACCAGGTTTTATTTAATGCACTCAACAGTTGTGATTGACCGAATTCAGAGAGATTTTGCAAAAAGGGGTACGCAATCTGATCCGGTCCTACCGAGGAGTTGCCGCACCTGTTGAGGGCGTGTGTAAGTTCTGCTAGGGAGAATGGTTGATTGTATGCTTCGGTGTTGTCTGAGTGGAAATGGCATGCCTGCAGTGTCGCATGTAAGTGCGTGAGTGTGGTTTGGTTGTACTGTGAGTTGGCAGAGACTGCCGCGTAGTGCTGTGCAAATTGTGTCACGACCTCGCTCGGTTCTGAGTACGTCATGCCCTGAATAGTCAGCTGTTGGAAAGCTCTGGGGGATGAAAATTTCGTAGAAAAGGCGCGTACTAGGTTCCAGATTTCTGAGAGAGGGGTGAATCTGTTGAAATTGTTGCTGTGCTGTTCCCAGGATTTGCGTTTTTCTGCAAGAAAAACGCAAATTGTGTACAGACGTGTACATTGTGTACAGATGTACATTGTGCCCACAATGTGCATTGTGTACGTGTACATTGTGTACATTGTGTACGTGTGTCATTGTGTACAGACGCGTACACAATGCGTCTGCATTGTGTACGTGCCTGTCTAGCCGCCTCCTCGTGCGGGCCGCAGACACAGCGTCTAAAAACTCGCTCGGCTCGGCGCCGGATCGCTACTGCTTTCTGGCAGACGTCCGACCACCAAGCCGCGTGCCTGCGGCCGTGTGGTCGTGAGGTGTGAGGAATATTGTTGTGTGCTGCTTGAAGAATTGTGTCCAAAAATTGCGCAAGAGGAGGCGTCGAATTTGGAGGCTGACTAGCGTCAATTTGCATGTTGTAGGATGGCCAGTCCGCGCGTTTAATGTTCCACCTGGGTAGGAAGTGGTAATCATGTTGGCCTGAGGGAGTGTTATGCAGGTGGATGTGTATGGGGTAATGATCACTAAAGTATCTGTCCGGTTGTACGGGCCACGTAAATTTTGCAGATATGTTACTGGAAACAAGAGAGAGGTCGATGGCTGATTGTGATCTTGGTGGCTGCGTGTGTGGGGCTCCGGTCATTGAGGAATATTAGGTTGTGGTCATGTAAAAGCGTTTCAATGTACCGGGCCCTAGTGTCTGTGATGCGACAACCCCCTGCGGCATGATGGGCGTTGCAGTCACCCAAAATTACGCAAGGCCGTAGGGGCGGAAATGTGATTAAGCAAGGTGGAGAGAGAGAGAGGTAGGTAACAGCGCTGCCAGAGGGAGGTAGGTAGAGCGAGAGCAAGGTGACGGGGAACTGAAGTTGATGGCGACAAAATCGAGGTTGCTTTTGAGGGAGATTCTCGAGTGCAAGAGAGAATTAGATACAAAGAGAGCCGTGCCACCTCGGCGGGGAGTTACATTAACGCAGTGTTTGTAAAGGGAATAGCCTGGAATATTGAAATTGTACTGGTCAGAATCAAGAAAATGAGTCTCCTGAATGGCGGCAACTAATGGTCTGTTTTTGACGATATAGTCTTTTAATTCCGCCCAGTGGCCCATCAATCCATTGGTATTCCACTGGAGCAGAAATTCAGAGGCAGTTCGAGTCATCACTGGAGGCTGCTGGGGCCGGGGTCGCGCGTCCGGCGGAGACCCCCGCCCCTTCGCAGTCGCGAACGAGCCCGCGGCGTCGGGGGGCCAGAGGCTCCCTCAGACTCGCTTGGAGTCGGCTCCGATTTGGAGGACGCAGGGGAGGCCTGCATTGCCTGGCTTGGCGTCGAGACCCCCAGGGATGGACAGCACCCAGGAGAGGAGAGGGACCTCCTCCCTGATCTGGGAGCCGGTGGAGAGGAGTCACTCCCTGACGAGCTCCCGGAGGGCGGGCTCAGAGCCACATTAGGCTGGGCCACTGAGGGGGCCGGGAGTGGGTCCGGCCGGGAGCGAGGACGAGGGCCCCGCGTGGACGGGGCAGGGTCTGCCTCGCGGGTCCCGTCTGCCTGAGAGGGGCCGGGGAGGCGGGTTCCGTGGGCCTCACTAGGCGTCGGCCACTCTAGGGGGCCGCGGAGGGGGAGGTCTGAGGAACGAGGCGCCTCTCGACCTTCTCGGCCTCCCTCTGGCAGAAGTAGGTCCAAGCTGGGCAGCCGGCGTCCCAAACAGGGTGAGGTTCACCGCAAACGGCACACAGTCTGGGAGCGTCCTCAGGGCATACCCGAGTGTCATGGGCAGCCGCACACATGCCGCAGGTGGGTGTTTTTGATCGGCAGGTTTTCTCAATGTGACCGTACCACTGCCAGTGCCGGCATCGTCTGGGGGCGGGCACAAACGGTCGGATTGCGAGACGGAGATAGCCAACGTAGATGTGCTGAGGGAGGCGAGGACCCCAAAAAGCTACCCTGATGGTTGGAGCCGGGCCCCGTCCTCGGGAAGGGGGTCGAGACACCTGGCAGATCCCCTGGGTCTGCCACTCGGCCAGGAGTTTCTCCTCAGATAGGGCAGACAGTTCAGGGGCATACAAGGTGCCCACAGTGGCGTTCAGGGAAAATGCCACTTCCGGGGACACAACGATCCCCAGAAAGGTCAGACCCATGATCTTGTGTGTTTGGGCTTGATGTTATGTCTGGATCAAAATGGATCCGGACCGCACCACCTTGGCGGTGCGGACCGGGCCCAGGGTAGAATCGAGCTCCCTCTTGAGGGCAAACGGGTTTTTAGTAAAGCGACCGTCAACGGGTCGCAGGAAAATGAACGCCTCGTCCAGAGGCGGCAGAGACTCGGGAGACAGGCGTGCCACCCGAGGGGCACCACCCGGTCTCGGGGGACCCCCCTCAGGGGTTCCCGAGAGGACATGTCCGACAACCTGAGATAAGTAGGTGCGGGTCCGTGTGAGAAGTGCTATTTCTTGAGTGATGAGTAATGGAGTGAAACTGTATGTAGCAACTGCGAGGATGTAAAGGTGGGATAGAGTAGGTCTAGTAGAGGGAGTGAAAAGGAATTAGAGAGCGCACCTGGTTCGTTGGGCCTCCTTACCACCCCCGAAGGGCCAAGTGAGGAGGTTATGCACCGTTAGGTATTCCCAGTGGCTTAGGATTAGTAAAGAAAAGACTCAGGATAGCAAAGAGAAAAAAAGGGACGCCGCTCACGCGACGGCGCGGAGCGTGAGGCTCCACACCAGCGGGGGAGGGTGTTACGCGCCCTAGCAAGGGCAGGGAGGCACCACAATCACGGAAGCGAAGGTGGCGCCTGAAAGGTGGGAGTAGCGAAGGGAGGTGGGAAGGGGATGGACAAGCACTACAAGTGCGTTGTGCTATCCCCGGGTGGAACAGAGGCTGGGGGAACGGGGAGGAAGCCCTGCACCGCCCTTACAAGGGCGGTGCAGGAGTGAGGGAAGAGGGGAAACCCTGTACCGCCCCAATAAGGGCAGTACAAGATAGGAAGGGAAGGGGAAGCTACCACACGCGCTCTAAAAAGTGCGGTGAGGGAGCTGAGAAGGAGAGGGAGTGGGCGGACGTGAAGGGGGTAGTCTGCCGCAGAAGTCGGATGCTGGAACGCTGCCTTCTTCCTTCGCCTCTCTCTGTTTGTGCTCCCTCTCTGTCTTTCCTCTTGTGTCATACATGCCTCCAACGGTCCGACAAGTGTGCGGCCATCCGGCACCGACGGGACGGCCAGGCAGCCCGACTTCACCGGGCCGCAGTGGAAACGTGACGGCCCAATGTTACACTTTTAACGCGAAAAGATGTGTCCGGGTGGAACCGCCTGTGTTAGTAATATTGACAGTACAACACCAGTTGTTCCAAATTCCCCCCCCCCCCACAAAAAAATGCATGGAAAAAATGCTTTTGGAAGTGACTGCGGCAACACTGAAACCTATACAAAGCCTCCACCCTTGACGACGTGCGAGGGCACAGCAGAAGTATCACTATGTTTCGGTGCTCAAGCGCCGCTGTCACGAAAGTCAGGCGGCAAACATGTGAAATGGGCGATTGCTAACGCTGTCAGCCTCAGCCAGTGCGCATATTTATTCAGGAATTCTGGACTGAAGTTCAGGATAGCGACAGTCGTACTGCAATCCGTCATGCAGTGTACTTAGCTGTGTGATGCTCGGAAGGACCATTTGGAGCATGCAATGCTCAGGACAGGAAATTAATCTGCTGGAGGTCAGAGCTTGCCGTGTCTAAATCACTCACGTAATCCATTTTTGCGGCAATTTATGCGACGAAAAGACTTATTACACAATTCCAGTAACATACATGGAGACGACCGTGAAAGAATGCTCTATTTCCAGTTGCATGTGAACAAGCCTTATACGTTTTAACTGCTAATTGGCTGCACGTCCAGTACCCCATTAACCCACGGATGACGCTCAGGTGTAAGAGTCAACAAGACTAAGCGCTATAAAACACTGAAGTTTCTCTAAGACGACCTGCTGCGACCGCATCATGATTTCTCGATGACATGCCTTCGAGAAAGAGGACAAAGGTAAGTGACCTGTCAAGACGTGAACGCCAAATTGTCAAGTGTTAACTAAAAAGTGTAAAACCTAAAACCCAGCTGTGCAAACGTCCACTGTGGTCACAGCAGGTATTCACAAAAATTGCAAAAAAAAACTCAGGGTGAGGAGGCCACGACAAACTCGCCTGCACTAGTGAGGGTTAGGCAGCTTTCCTGAAATTAATGGCAAATAACAACGCTTGAAACACCGTGAGGTGAACAACTATTGGATTCGTGCAAGGCAAAATCAGTTGCATTTTCATTGTAAATGCAAAAACGCTAGCAAATTCTTTGCCTACGCCATCAGACATGTATCACACAAGTAGCTTCACGATTTTGCCATGGTTAGATAACTACAAAAGCCAGTGGTACCAGATATCCAAGGTCGTGTGATTCCTGTGGAAACGAAGCCACCTTTGTTGCGGCTGAACAGCTTTGATCAAGGGTGTAATTTGGTGCACTGAAGATAGGGGCGGGGCGCCTACGTTTTTCTGGCGTCAGAGTCATGCCTTTCACGTTACCAGGCCGGAGGCTCGGCCAGGGTTGGAGCTGAGTCAAGTATATTCCGGGGTCCGTGGGTACGGGATCTCCGGAGGCGCAAAGACACTGGTGAGGGCACCAGACATATCTCCACGCCTTTTATTTTGGCACGTAGAAGCGGTATTGTGAAACCAGGGTGAGATCCAAAACCAAAACATGGGCACGTAGTACATCCTTTCATCAGAACTTCCATACAATTCAATTTCGTGGACGACTATGAAGTGTGTACTGTCCTCTGCATATAGCAATTGGAATACGTTTTTTACATCTAAATTTAAGTGAATATAGCCAAAGGTGGGCCCAGGAGAGGCTAAGTTTTACTCCATAAATCGCACTAAGCGTCAATAAACTTGATATGAAAAAAGGAACATGGTAAATGTGATAACGCAGCATTGACTGGGCTATTTTACCATCTTTCATTCATGGGGGGGGGGGCGTTTAACACCCCACTCCCCTGTCCACCTCAAGAACCGATCGTTCGATTCGTCTGATCCAAACGGCAATCGATAGGACCAAGCCTTACAATCCTGTGACATATACATTTTTTTACTTTTGGTTACTGATGACGTCACAGGCCAGGTCAAACACGAGAAAGTGGCCATTTTCTACAGAGTCGTCTAATCACAATGAAAGCAGACCGATACTAGATTCGGCATGACAATATATCCCTGACAGCCTAATTTCATACTCTAACTGCCATCTGACCAAAGTCTATAAAACGGCAAGGTCAGAGATTGGGTCGAATTTGGCCTCCGCTATAACGTGATATGCATTACATGTTTTCTGGCCCAACTGACATAGACTAAAAAGGCACTTTCAAAGAACCTTAGGAACAAAAAAGCCTTGAAACGGTCCCAATGATCGTGCGTATGCAACATTGCAACTCGTTTTAATTTCGAAGTCGGACTACTACGAACACGTCAGCAACCTCTATCTGACATCTCTGGGTGACCCCAAAAATCAGTTTGTCCCATGTTGCACTTCTCCACAGAATGTTACAACACTGCAAATTACATAACACTGCAAAGGCCGGCATCTCCACATTGGTCATCCAGAGCTCAGACAGACGCCATCAGTTTACTTGCTAAGCTACAATCTGCATGAAACCGACAAAGATCAAACTGCGAAAAAATGTTGAACAGCCGCAGGAAAGCGCCTTGTGAGTTCTACGCACAGTTTGTTGCAAGAAAATTATATGACACATCTGGCCATATCCGAAAATAAGTCTGTTCATTTCCTTTCAAAAAAATATTCTTACTGGACCTGGAAAATGGAAAATGCATTTTTTACCTAGGATGATCTAACGTGAGATAACATGTGTTTCATAGTGACCCCTCCAGTCATGCTGAAATGCAACGCAAGCCACAGTCACCAAACGTTGTGAGCACAACGGCAATAAGGCGGCAAAAAAAAACTGAACGTGGAATCTCAGAACACGGCTGTCTTTATGACGCCATCAAGACGTGACCTAAGATGACCTCGTTTCCAAGTCTTTGTCAGTGTGTGCACTATCGATATAAGAAGTTGCACGGAACCCTATTCCCAGGCAGGGGGGCTGAATCCGCCCCCCTCGGGTTTTTTGCTTGCCAATTCCAGGTTTTTTAACGCAGCTTCACGAAACTTGCTCACTTTTCCGAGTTATTTTTTCTACGCGCCGTGACAAAATTTCACAATTCTACTTTGCTCAGGGGCGGACCAAGCAACATTTTTGGGAGGCGCCTCAGACCATTTTTGGCCCTGTTCAGGGTAAACGGAAAATGTCTGCCAAAAACAGGGTTTTTAAGATAAAACCTAAAAATTTATATGGATGTATCGCTAAATGGTTGGGCAATGTGCAGGTCTAATTTTGTTTATCTGAGGTCACTTTATAAGGTCAGGTCAAGGTCAAAAGGCAAAATTAGTTTTTTGCAATAATTTCGGCGCCGTTTTTTCAAATGCCAAAGCCGGAATATATATCACGTAGAAGGGTGCTCTTTACTTGTGTGCCAAGTTTTAGCTTGATATCAGGTCGAGTCACGGAGCTATGACCTAAAATGTCAGTGCGCGCACCCTATATCGCAATGGCCATAAAATAAAATTTTTGAAATAGATTGAATTCCAATTATTGAAAACGTTTACAGATAATATTAAATGCACACGAGATCATTCCGTGTGACCCCGAGGTCACTGGAGGTCATTTAAGGTCCAAGGTCACAAGTTGATCTGAAGAACGTGTGACCATGACAGTTTCCCCTTTTTCATGTCCCTGGCACCGCCTATGCTAACATTTTACAAACATTGCAGTGCGATTTGTACTTCTTTAACATAACATGACTAGTAGAAGCTAGAAAAGTGTTTTTACCTCTTTTGTTAATTCAGTTGTTAGAAAACTAGTCCTCCTATTTTTAAAACCCTGTGAGCGCCCATGAATTTCCTCAAGATTTCAGATGTGTGCATCCATGGTAAAAGCACTATCCATAATATCTCGATTCATGCCAATTTCATTGAAATCGGTCGATAAACAACGGAGTTATAAGACGTCCAAAAGTACCCCCCATTTTGACATTTTTGCCTTCTGTATTCGCACATTTCAAAATTTTGAAAATTTCTCTTTATAAAAATGTAGTTCACGTCACGGCAAATCGATTGCCGTTTGTTGCGATGAAATCGGAAGAGTAGTTCTCGAAGTCTCAGGGGGGGGGGGCCGAATCCGCCACCCTGCCGGTAATCGACCATACCGTCTAGCCCTCCGGGAATAGGGTTAAGACACTTCTGATCTGCCAAAAGACACAGGCATGAAGGAACATTGCGGAATGACAATACATAAACATGCTATGAATATTGCATAACACCCACATATAAACATGCCATAAGGCATGGGCATGAACAGCTGCAGTGCATAAAATGGTTATCTGGCCTCATAAGTAGGTCCAGAGTACAGAGCACATAGCACATAGCACAAAGAGCACAAAGGGGTCGTAGTTGCCCGCGCTACGAAAAACAAGCAATGCTCCCTCCCCCCAAAAAAAACAACTCTTGGCTCGCCTCTGGTATAGTTAGCAGCTCAGGTTTTGAGCGCGGTATGCAGCTACGGGAGATAAAAAGTCCCTATATTCCATGGTTTCGACTCAAACCGCTCAGAAACGGCGAGCGAAAAAGCCCGCGGGGCTAATTAAACCCCGCCCGGAAGGCGGTAAAGAAGCCCTCCTGCTCCGAAACGTCTTACGTTTCAGCTTCAGACAGCCTGAGCGTCTAGTCGGGAGAGGCGGCGGTGACGCGTCTTCACCGTTGCTCTGCCGGACCGCCAGTGCCGGCGGCCTCTGTCGACGCTGAAATTCGCTGTTGCACCCGTTACCGAGAAACAAACCAAGTAACCTAGCTGAACGTCGCACCACCTCGTTACCATGACGGACGGACCATCGTGAGGCTGCAGGGATCAATGGCGACTGTAACTTAAAGGGACTCTACAGCGTGCTTTGAACTGAGATGGCCGAGCGGTAACATATATTTTTAGGCGTTAGTCCGTAAAAATTCACTGAATGCGTATTACTCATATATTTAATACGCATCACTTATATTATTAATGTATATCGGCGTTTGAATGACAAAAACGGAAACAGAAGCTTTTTTAGGCAGCACCAGGCACCAATAACGTCAGCACGAGGCACCTGTGGCTAACCTGACACTAGTTTTTCGGTGACGACTTTTGAGCTGTGTCTTCTTTACAGCTGTTGCGTGACGTCACGAGCGGGCTCAGGACAACGAACGCTTGTTTTCCTTGACCTGCGCTGGCCCGGTTTGAAAACCGCATTGCGGACACTTTTAAAATCAGCACGCTGATTTGAAAAATGCCGGCAATACATTGCGGGCATTTGAATTGTATTGTAAATACGGACACCTCTGCAGCGATGTTTCTGTTTCCAAGTCCGCTAAGACAGACGTGTCCATTTCATCGGGCCGCCATACCACCCTGCGTTTTGTATTGTTCATTTTCACCATTTTTCATCATCATCATGTTCATTTCAGATGGTACGGGCGGCCACACAAGTAATGGTAGATAGTAATGGCGGCCACATAAGTAAAGGTACTAAGGTCGAATGCAAACCCGAGCGCAACTGCGTAACCATTAGCAGTGTGATGATAATATTTCATATCAGGATTGTTGTTAGCATTTGCCACCATCCCACATCGTTTGCTTCTCTCTACAATGTCATACCCATCTCGTAAATTTGTGACAAAGGTTAAATTCAGTCCGGACGTCCGTATTCTGTCCACCGCTTCCTGGACGCCCTCTGCCACGAGCAGTGTATTGGACTTTGCTTAAATGAAAGGAATGGTTTCAATTCCGATTCTTTTGCTTCCGAAACGGAAGGAATCCAGTTTCGATTAATTGTTCACTCAAAAACAATGATTCAAATTTCATTTCATTTCATAAAAAGAGTTGGAATTCAACCCTAATTGCAGCCAAGTGACCATTTAACTCATGCGGATTCGGATGCAAGGGAAGGCAACATTCCACGCCCGCCGCATTCGGCACTGGGCTGTTCGGAAAAATGATCTTTAATAAGCCGGTACACCGTGCCGTGCAACACTCGGTAGCGGGCATAGCTGCGCTGGATCAAACCCTCTCGAGGTCGCCAGCGGATCCTGCGGGGAGGCGGCACCGCTTCGGAAACCCGGAGAATCGGTCGCTGACCGAAAAGGGGCGGAGCCTCTGTTCCCGCCACAGCTGATTGGACGAAACGCGGATGACGTCTGCGCCCATGGTGGGTATCAGATTCAGTACCTGCAATCATTCAAGTATATGGCGATATGCTAGTGGGAGTCGCAACGAAAGCATGGACAAAGAAAAGTACCGATTACGTCCAAAAGTCCTGCCGTGCATTTTCATTTGTATATTGCGCCACCCTTGATTGACGGACGACGGTAGACATAGAAAATTAATAATGACAGTGGCCTTATCATGACAACGTCTTGCATTGCCTCTTCGCCACCGCCGGCGCGAGCCACCCCAAAATATTCACCGCACTTCGTTAACAGCTGTGTATCAGCCCAAGCCATCGCACAGTTTGCACCATCCTCACCTCAGCACCTTAACACCTATAGTTCACACCCCGGCTCTGACTGTCAACGTCCAGCCCGTGACCCTCCCCATCAAAATAGCGCGCTGTGGTGTCGCCAGTGACGTCACGGTCCTCCACCAATGGGAGGCCGCCGTGGGTGGCTGGGCCGCGGACCCAGCAATCACTTTCCTGACATGACGTGATAAGTTGACTGTCCCGATCCAAAGTGCTGCACGTTACCTAAAACTACAACTGCACTGAATTTTAGTTCGTTGTATTTCTTTTATAATGACGGTTCAAGGACATCGTCCGTTCAAGACTAATATTTAACATATTTTTTTCCTACGACTGAGGCCCAAGGGTTTTTGCTGTAAACATTGCATCGATTGCATGGCGTGATAAAATCGAGACTATCTACAATGCTGTCACGTTTACTAAAACTGCCACAGTTCTGCTGAACCTGAGTTCGTTATATTTCATTCAAGTTGTGGCAAAAAATGTAGCTTGATTGAAAACTGACAGCTGCATAGCTGCATTGCCAAGCACGCAGCCAGGATTTGGGTCACGGTGGGGCCAAATGTCAAATTTTGTGAAATGTCACTGGTATATGACGAAATTTGCAGGGAAAACAGCAATTTTAACCCTATTCCCGGAAGGCTAGACGGTATGGCCGATTCCCGGTAGGGGGCGGATTCGGCCCCCCTCCCTTGAGATCTTGAGAACTACACAAGGGTTAAACTGCTCGGAGTTTGCGCGCCTTCGCATTCTGTGAGAGCGCAGATACACCTTTTTGAAGATTCGCGTGAACTTTGGCAAGAGCAACACGAAACCTTGAACGTGATCATTGCGGGAGATTTAAACGCCCACCTAAGCGAGTAAGACGCAGACATCAGAGGCTAACCAGGTGACCGTCGAGAATCCTTAAAGAAACAATGGGCTCACTGAAGAAACAATGGGCTCACTGGTTTTGATGCACATCTGGAAAGTTTTGCATCAGCGAGAAAAGCAGTTCACTCGAAGACGCATTAATCCCCTACAGCAATGGAGGATCGATTATGTTATAATTAGCGATAATTTTTTCCGCAATCAGGTTAATCGGCGCGCGTCAGACCGTAGGATTTTTAGAGATCATAGTGTCATAGTGCTACAGATATAGGTCGCAGGCAAAAAACGAAGTCCATGCCTATGGAAACTAAACAATGAACTACTGAATGACGATCAACTGGCATGTGACATTAAAAATGAGATTCAGACTGCCTAAGATAGAGTAGGGATCTATTCAGACAGTAGGGGAGGGTGGGGCTAGTCGTCACACGGGTACGTTGATACAGTGGCAATTACTCACAAGCTTGGACTCCAGATGTCTCGCACATCACACTACGTGACTTAAGCTCTTGAAATCTCTTGGCGCCACTGTCTTCTTTGGCGCGAAGCGTGGCGGTTGGGACGGTAAGTAGAATGGGCTGTTCAGCACAAAGTAGATTTTACTGGTCCGACTACCATTTCATTTCCTGTTACCATTGGAGGTTTAAGTCCGTGATATTTGCGTTTTGGAAACGTTGATCTGTTACTTTGTACATGATACTACGCTCCTCTGTATCAATCATATCGTTCCTGTCAAATCCTGCCGCAAGCTCCGACCGGTAGCATGGCGAGAGGTTGGGCAACTTGTTACAGGCTGTAACAATAAGTCCCAGTGTGTTTGGAAGTGTTATTCTACTGAAATGTTGGCGTACTGCTATCGAGCTTCGTTGAAACCACACATGAACGGATGTGGTACTTTCTTACGCTTGTAGACAGTGGTAATAATCCTTTTTTAAAAGTGGCAGTCCCCATTTTTTTAAGCAGAGTCGCACTTTTGAGAATGTAGACAACTGATGGTTGTTCCCTCGCCGCCCACCGGAGAGCTCCTGGGATACGTGGTTACGCCGACCGTGGTTTACCCCGCAGAAGTTGTTTAGTTTCCCTCCTCCGTCCGTCGCGTTCCATTCAGTAATGACCAGCACTACGAGCCACGTATCGGGGCGCAGCATTGGTGGAGCCGCACCATTTGTGTTCCGACCGGCCAATCACTGGAGGCGTCTCAGCGCGTCGACGACCTTCCGTGACCTTGAGCGCAGGGACGGCTTACTCTGGTGTGAGGCGGCAGGAGTAGGCATCTGATGTGCGGTGGAGTCGCGGGTGGGGTTTTGGGAGCGGATATCTGGGCGGGTTGCTGGGAGTTTTGGAGACGTGATACAATAACAGAAAAGCAGCCGGCGTGCCCCTAACGCATGCAACATTGCCATATGCACGTTAGATCGTTACGGTGGACACCATGCCTGGTATTTGTTGGCAATCACTTCTCTCATGCAAATGTCAATACGATTGACTTCTGCTGCAGTCACGGCACCGAGCTTCTGATGCTCCCTCCGTACACAAGCCACCGGCTACAGCCACTAGACAGAGCAGTATATGGCCCATTCAAAACGTACGAGTATGTCAAGCGTGCGACGGCTGGATGCGAACGCATCCTGTCGCACGATGACTACGACATACCAGACACCATCAGCACCGCCCTGTCATCAGCCGTTACGCACAGGAACATTATGGGTGGGTTAAAGGCCACTGGTATACAGCCCTTCAACGGACAAGTATTCGCAGATGAGGTCCACTCGAGCTATGTCACCAGCCGTGACAAGCAGCCTCCGCAGCCAGGGCACGCGGGGCACCCGCCTGCGCCGCAGGAGTAGGCTTACCAGCAGGCGGGGCACCCGCCTCCCCCATCGGAGCAGGCTTGCCAGAGCGCGGGGCGCCCGCCTTCGCCACCAGGACAGATGTTCCAGCACGTTGAGATGGAGTTCTGCACATGCTGCAGTGATGATGACGACATCCCACAACCTCATTTCCCGCCAGCTCGACGGCGGCTAGAGTTTGGTGGACAAGAAAGAATGCTGATAGGCACTGACCGGGCACGTCTGGTATCAGCAGGAGGACTGATTTTATCGTGCTCAGCCGCCTTCGCCCATTTACAAAAGCAGCACAACGGAAAAGCGTCAGACGCAAAGTGAAAAAAAAACAACAAATGAGGTGCTCGAAGATACACCGTTGAGAAACAGAATGAATGGAAGAAAAGAAGCCAGAAAAGCGAACGGTTCCGCAGAAGGCAAAACTCAGAACGAAGGTGAGCAGACAGACAAAAACAGAAGGTCCGAATGCACAAGACGATACCACAGCGTGTTTCACCAGCCTTACCGCATTTCAGCAGAAGAATGGATATCGTGCACAGCCTGCGGGAAATGGGCATGCGTTTCCCCCATAGCCGTGGAGGAAAACCAGATCAGCTATGTCTGTGATTTCTGCCGGAAGTGACAGTCAAATGGCGATGGGCCAAGGTGGCCAGGGAAAACGAAGAGGAGAGAAGGTACCAAAGAGGAAGAAAGGTGCTGCGGTTTTATTCCACCTGACATCGAAAAGGCTTCGTTTCGAGAAAGAGAGCCGTCTATGGTTTGCATTGCTAACGAGAGTAGTAGGTGCTGCAGGTGCTGATGCAGGCACATGAGTCGTTCTTACGTTGGTCAGGTTTGTTGGTCACGTTCGTTGATATCGAGTCGTAAACGAACAGAAATGTCTACTGCGATGGAGCTGAGCACAACTTGCTCGTGATTGGACTGAATAAACCAGTTTCAAGTTCGATAACTCTCTTGTTTTTCCGAAAGCTTCTCGACGTGACGCTTCAGTTTGGGTGTTCTGGTTATTTGCTTTAACCCGGAGGGCTAGACGTTATGGCCGATTCCCGGCAGGGGGGGGGGGCGGATTCGGCCCCCCTCTGAGATCTCGAGAACTACTTGTCCGATTTCATCGCAACAAACGACAATCGATATGCCGTGACGTGAACTACATTTTTATAAAAAGAAATTTTCAAAATTTTGAAATGTGTGGATACAGAGGGCAAAAATGTCAAAATGGGGGGCACTTTTGGACTTGTTATAATTCCGTTGTTTATCGACCGATTTCGATGAAACTGGCATGAATCGAGAGATTATGGATAGGGCTTTTACCATGGGTATGTAAATCTGAAATTTTGAGAAAATTCATGGGCGTTCACAAGGTTTCAAAAATAGGAGGATTAGTTTTTTTAACAACTGAATGAACAAAAGAGGCAAAAACACTTTTTTGGCTTCTGCTAGTCATGTTATGCTAAAGAAGTACAAATCGCATTGCAATGTTTGTATAATGTTAGCATAGGCGGTGCCAGGGACATGAAAAAGGGGGAACTGTCATGGTCACACGCTCTTCAGATCAACTTGTGACCTTTGACCTTAAATGACCTCCAGTGACCTTGGGGTCACTTGGAATGATGTCGTGTGCATTCAATATTATCTTTAAACGTTTTTAATCGTTTGAATTCACTCTATTCCAAAAAAAAACATTTTTTGGCTATTTCGATATAGGGTACGCGCACTGACATTTTAGGTCATAGCTTCGTGACCCGACCTGATATCAAGCTGAAATTTGGTACACAAGTAGAGGGCACTCTTCTACGTCATATATATTCCGGATTCGGCATTTGAAAAAACGGCGCCGAAATTATTGCAAAAAAAATAATTTTGACTTTTGACCTTGACCTGACCTTGGAAAGTAACCTCAGATAAACGAAATTTTGTGTGCACCTTGCCCAACTATTTAGCTATACATCTATATAAAGTTTTAAGTTCTATCTTAAGAACTCTGTTTTTGGCAGGCATTTTCTTTTTACCCTCAACATGGCCAAAAATAGCCTGAGGTGCCTCCCAAAAACGTTGCCTGGCTCCGCCCCTGAGCAAAATAGAATTTTGAAATTTTTTCACGGCGCGTAGAAGGAATAGCTAGAAAAAGTGACCAAGTTTCGTGAAGCTGCGTTAAAAAGCCTGGAATTGGCAAGCAAAAAACCCGAGGGGGGCGGATTCCGCCCCCCTGCCGGGAATAGGGTTAAATATGAGCTCATCTTGGGTGCAGAAACAGTCCGACAACAGGCATAACATGGCTTAGCGTGGTAAGTAGCGATCATGAAACTATGAATTCCATAAAATGTAACTAACAGTAATCATTTTGAACAATGATCGTACTTGTTCTCGTGTACCAGCTTACCCCATATTTTGTTTGAAGTTACCTCCACTGGGGCAGGTTGTTGCAAAAAACGTTGCTCTAGTTTTTAAATCTGTCATTCCTTTTTTTTGTTTCTTACCGAACACACCTGCTAGTTAGGTAGGCAAAAAATGGCTTAACGCATGGGCAAAGTGCAGTGCTTGTCTGATAGAGACGTCCTGAGATATGTGGGTACACGTAAAAATTGTAACGGTAAGCCCCACTCTCCCCTAGTACTCCACGACTGATGCTGGAGATGCTACTTAGTAACATACGAGTGTTATGTGTCCGAAAATGTAAGCAATTGGCTAAAAAACGAATTCAAGAAAAGAACAAGAAGACACGATCTAGTGCGAAAGGAAGGAAAAACGATGGTAATACCAGTAATACTACGGGAATTCAGAGGTATTTAGAGGTACGGGAAGAGCTCGGAAAATTTAAGGAGGAGGCTGGCAGAAAGGCAACACCTTTCTACAGAACGGACTGCGTAGAACATCGCGAGAAACCGACTAATTACCTCCTTAAATTAATGAAAAACTTGCCAATGGCAAGGGAAATTTACATGTTGCACAATTAACAGGGCTCAGTTGCCACTGAGGACGAAGTCATTCTCAAGGCATGTGCTAGGTTCTTCTCGGAACTGGATAGGCCCATCACAGCCCCGGATTGAGATTTAGAATTTAGTGGAGATCTTCCTCAGTTATCGACAGATGAACATACATCATGTGAAGGCCGGATCACCAGTGAGGTGTGTAAATTTGCTTTGCAGGTGATGTTAGCCAATGCATCTCCTTACGTCGGGAGTTACGAAAGAGTTTTTCCAGTATTTTATGGAAGAACTCAAAGAAATAGCCATGGGTTAGAGCGTCATGTGACACCGGTTTGCCATTCGTGACACGTAGGCGTGGTGTTCTAACGCCAATCCCTAAAAAAGACGACCAGAAAAATTGAAAAACAAGCGTTTTATCTGTCTTTTAGACGTGGTCTATAAAATAATTGTCAAAGTTCTTGCCATTCGACTACGGCGAGTAATAGGGAAGCCTGTTAATCTAGATCAAAACGACTTCATTAGGGAGAGAAGCATCCGAGATGGAGAGAAACATCCGAGATGACTTAAGGATTATAAAAGATGTTATTGAGTATAGTGTAGTCGACAAAATTAACGTATCCTTTGTACACTTGATTTTAAGGCTGCATTCAATTCATTTCAGCATGGCTTTTTTTTAGCATGCTGCGCAAGTTCAGTTTCGGTGAATAATTTATCAGGTGGATCCAGTTTGTACAACGGCACTAAACTGGCCATCATTAACAATCGCTTTATGTCTGACCGGTTTAACTCGGAGCGCGGTGTAATGCATGTGCCCTATTTCAGACATAATTTCTGCGCTAAGGATGGGAACTTTAGCAATAAAGATAGGCTTGTGTAACCAGATAAACGGAATCTTCATTGGTGGGGTTACAGTAAAACTGGCACAATATGCAGATAGTGGTACCGTGTTTGTGAAAGATGAGATAACAATAGACGAGCTGTTAAACGTTCTCAGTGATTTCGCTGGGTCATGTGGGCCAGAGCTGAATTTGAATAAATCAGAATTCATGTCACACTAGGGAAAAGTAGAGGACCGCCAAGACCGACATCTAGGTACGCAAAGAGAAATATATTAGGTTTAGGTTTATTTCATGAGTTACATATATAATATTTAACATCGTATACTAACGTCGCATATATGATGTTTGATATAATGTATTAAATAGTAGATTCAGTGCAATGTAGAAATGTGTAGCTGACAATTTAAAGTCAGTTCTTCACCGCATAAAAACAACCCTGGATGGCTGAACACAAGGAGCAATAAACACAAAATGGAGAATAACTGCTGCCAAGAATCTGATCATTTCACAACTCGTTTACGCGGGCCCTTGTGTATCGATTTCAGAAGTAGAATTAGGTCAAATCCAATCTTGCAATGAAATTCTTTTGGCGTGGTCGGCCACCTAAGGTCACACGTGATATACTGTGGCAAACTGTGAAAGGGGTGGGTTGGGGGCCACGTCGATAACAATAAGTATGTACAGTGCAATGAAAATCAGATGAACTGTTACCGCTTCTGCCAAGAAACTCGAAATGGATGCAAATTTTCGAGTGGCGAATAGCTCCTCTCTCAGTTAACGTTATGCTTAGAGCAAGGTACAACGAGAAAGCCTTTACCATGCTGAAGCTCAGCCCATTCCATTCTGACCTACATGAAAGTTTTCGGACTATGTTTTGTGAAAGTGAACCAACTACTGCCGCACATGTGTGGGAGGAAGTCATGTTTTTGCACCGCTTTTGTTAAGATAGACAATAACTACGTTGTTTATCCTCACACGTGTTGAATTGGCATTAGATTAAGTGACGATATACGAGACGGAGAGGTTCACGTGGCGTCGTATACTGAAATATGTCTGATACACCCCAACGACAGGATTAATATTTTGCATTACCAGGGATTGATAAGTGTCATACCCCCTCCCCCCGTCAAAAAAGGTTGTTGACAAACAGCTAAGAATCAGAGAGATTAACAACAAAGGAAAGGGAGGCGCCAGTGGCAGTTACAATGTTTACCCAACAGAAGAAGCTAGCGACATTATGGACCAAAGACTTACATAGCGCAGAGATTCAGGCCTAGAAGCCCAAAGCAATGGGAGGCACAGGGGCTAGCACCTAACACGTGGGGCGAACATATGCTCATTCCAAACCAAGAGTGCTTATCCACCCAACCTCAATCACTGCAGTTTGGAACTGTACACATATATATACCAATCACACGTGTCCTTCGCATCAGAAACATTGTTAACACTCAAGTTTGCCTGTATTGTGTGAAGGCTTGCGGAACGATTTTTACGCCAAATGCGTTGTTGCCTGTTTTAGGGCAATAGTTAGGCGTAAACGGCAGATGACGGACATGGAATCGGTTCAAAACAGCAGCCCACATACAAAAAGATCACTTTAAACAAGTTGATGAGTTTTAGACGGGCTCAATGACCCACGATGGCCTTCTGAGATACTAGAGCGTTCCTATGCTAATTTGTGGCACTGGTAAAGGAGGAGACGGCTGCAGGCCAAATGTGTCGTCTTTAACTACGGAAAACCGACTTATAATTCCCAAGCATAAGGTCTGACCTGACCTAGAGCGTCCATGGTTTTCCACTGACCGTATCGAATGGGGTACCGTTGGATTTCTTGGGCACACAGTTATCGATTGATTTTCGTTCCGTGACGCTAGCTCAATTAGGAGCCAAATGGCATCACTAAACCGGCCATCAGGCGTCTGGCTCGCCGTGGCGGCGTCAAGCGCATCAGCGGCCTGATCTACGAGGAGACGCGCGGCGTGCTCAAGGTCTTCCTGGAGAACGTCATCCGCGACGCCGTCACGTACACCGAGCACGCCAAGCGCAAGACCGTCACCGCCATGGACGTCGTGTACGCGCTGAAACGCCAGGGCCGCACCCTGTACGGCTTTGGCGGCTAGACGCGCGCGCGCGGCCGGCTATCGAGCGAGCGCGCATCGGAGCGCCAACAACAGGCCTTTTTAAAGGCCACTACACAGTTGCAATTGCACAGGTCGCAGACTGGTAACACGCAAACACGCCGAAAGTTTCTGACTTCTTTTTCGACGCATCAGTCAAGACTGGCCACTAGCGTCGCAGTCGGAAGCCGATTAGTCTTGTGTCAAGTCGTGTGTCTCGTCAGGCGTCAGTCGGTCGTCTGGAGCACGCCTAAAGAGGGCCGGCCGGTCGGCTCGGAGTGGGCTCGGTCACGTGATCCGTGACCGACCGAGCCGGGCAGCGAAGCCGCCAGAGATGCGCTGCCCGGGCGGCCAGTCGCGGTAACAACGTTCTTCGTAGCGTCTTCACATGTGGCTCGCCCGTTTCAGTTCTCATTGTCGGTTTGCTTTAGAGCGCCAACTGGGAGGCACGATGTTTTTTTCTGTGTTGAATCTGAAACCAGAAGATGCGGAGAACGTGCTTAATTTGTCCAATGCGCCGTGCAGAGCAGTTGAGCTATCAAGGCACAGCGCTGTATCATCAGCATACTGATGATTTTCGAACTTCAGTGTCTTATGCTTGCTGAATGCTACTTGAAAGATTCTACTGCATTATTTGGTTGGCATTAACTGCAAGGTTAACACACAATCAGTTGGGGAGGGAGCCATTTGACCTCCGAGGTTGTTCCACACCGAATGCAGCGCAGCCACACCGAATTTGGTATAGCTATGCAAACTGAACAGCGGATCTTTTGATTTTACAAAATGTCAAGGTTTCTCGCGATCACCAAGTTAGAGTGAGTCAAAGTCAGGTCATGGTTTTCAGAAATGGTCATTTTTAGGGCAAACTTTAAACTGCTGCCATTAATATAGCTTTGAAGACAAACTTTCACACGTTTTAAGGGTGCACAGATAACCAGCTGAACAAAAATACAAAATTGTTTGATCTGAGGTGAGATCACGAAGTCAGATCAAGATCAGAGGTCGAAAATTATTTCCGAACATAAACCGTCTGTTCTAATTATCTCAGCCCAAAAAATCGGGACACATATCAAAAGCCACTCCATCTCCTACCGGTGCACCTAGTTTCAAGTCGATATCATGTCAGGTCCCGGAGAGATGACTAAGAATGTTTTCGAGCGGACCCGTTTTCTGTAGACGCCAAACAATGAAACGCCGCCAGTTTGTTATTCATCGCCTAATTCAAGTCTAAAATGGTACAAAACAATGTCAGGGGTGACTTAATACACTCAGATGGTTCTGACCTCCTCTAGGGTCATCTCAGTTCACTGACTTGAGATAAACCGGACTGGCTTTGGTACATCCTTTTCTGCAACAACTTGCTGTATAGGGTGAGTAAAAAGATTTCAGAAAGAGATGGATCAGACTGGTTTTACTTTCGATCTAGCAGTCCGCACCTGCATACTCTTCTGATGTTTGTTCATCTGGGGTTCGTTCGTTTGTTTGTTCTTCTGGGGTCATCTCAGTTCACTGACTTGAAATAATCCTGACTGACTTGGGTACACCATTCTCAACAACAGCTTGCTTTCTGTGGTGTTTTTTACGCTGATTTCGAATTCAGCGCCCAAAATTACCTAGATATGGTAAACGTTTGGGTAAATGGATTTCAGAAAGGAATGGTTCAGATGGGTTTTACCTACAATCACGCATTCCGCATCAACAAACTGTTCTGATCCACACCGGCTCCTGACGAAGCCGGAGGACGCAATAAAGTTTTTATTTACAAATGCTAAATGCTTAATGGTAAAATTGCATCGGATGACGGCATTTGGTTCTGTGGGGCACATGTTTCGCGATTTTCATTTTTTAGGCCTTTTTAGGCCAGTGATTAAGGTTGACCTCGGATGACCTTGGCCAGCCTTGGTGGCAGAAATTTGAACCGTGAGGTATTTTTGGGCGCAAAATTCGAATTCATCGCCATAATTTATCCCGGAAAACCGCAAAATAAGACATATGGCACTTCGTGAAATTATATCCATATGGCTCAGGTTGTGCTAGAACACTAATTTATCATCTATTGCAGCTTATGTGACGTGCAAAAAAATGGCCCATACATCTTGGCGCTGGAACAAACGATTTTCGCGGTACAGGCGAAAGTCTGACGAACCGCACAAAATTTAGCCCTCGATGACCCGATTTGACCCTGAAGGTCACACTCTAGAAACATCAAACTTCTACACAATAGAGTTCTTCTAGGGTTGAATCTACGCTGCAAATTTGGTGGATCTAGCCCAGTTCGTTTTTGAGATCTTAGGCAGGAGTCAAATTGATCCCCCATCGGAGCACGTTATATTTGACAGGCTACCCGTGCGAGTGTTCAAAAGACAGCCCGAGTCTAGGCCTCTCTGTCCGTGTACCGCATTTCACGCGAATTTTATCGCTTGAGTAGCCGTTGAGAATGACACTTGAGAAGTTTTCGGCATGGAAGCATAATAAACTTATCAAATTCCTGAAGTGTGGTCCAAAATGATATTTGTTTAGCACTCTGAAAACAGTCCTATGATTACGAGTCAAAAAACTCCTCGAAATCAGCTGACAGGATCAGTCTAGACTTCTTTTTCAGTGGTAAGTCATTAATGACATAAAAAATTAAGCTCGTGTTTTCTCACACATCGTCCCCGGATATATGCCTTTTGATTTGGGTTGAGAAGCTGACCTATGACGCGCTGCAGCCTGGTCGCAACTGGAGCAGGTATAATTCTAAAGCCAACATTTAGTAATGTGACTGGTTTTATGCCTTTATGTCATCGGGGGACTTACCAGCTTTTGGTATCATAGTAATAATACCCTCCTTATGAGATTGTAGTAAAGTGCCCTTCTGACAACAAATCAAATGTTCTGTGCAGGAAAGGTCCTAATTTTTCCAGAAATACCTAAAGAAACATGACGTGCGGCCATTAGGTCCAGGTGATATGCCTTTTTCACGTTTTGCAGTGCTGCTGACTTTTCAAGGGACAATGTTTGACGACCAATGGCGGCGACAAACCATTTTATTTTGAAGAAGCAGCGCATTTTGAACGCTTTCCTCAGGCCTGGAAAAGCAAATGTAAGAGAATAAAGTATGTCAGTTACCATTTGATGGGGTAAATGACGACGCATTAGTCACCTTTTAGCGTTCGAATCCTCTCTTTTGGACAATTTTGGCGCCCACCCCCTTCCCTCTTTTTCACCAGTGCAGGCATTCCAAGAACTACTTAGAAGCATTGCGTGCGTTTTCTTTCTTCGGGCTCCTCTATTCATCCTCCACCTAAACGTGACAACACCTTTGAATTCGCTATGAGGCAGTGATTTTCCAAAAGCAAATGTCAAATGGAAGGAATCATAGAAGATGCATTAGGAAATAAACACTATGACTAGATGCATCTGGAAATCAAGACAACATCTTCCTCGCCAAATAGTTTTCGGTCAGTTACATGCAACCGCTTTAAGATATAGCAAAATACTTTAATTTGCGCAGCAAAAGGTAGCAATGATAAAAAACACAGACCTAATCGTTCACCACAAAAAGTACGAACGTTTGGTTTCGTTTCGCTCCGTTTTGTTTGTTAGGTTTTTAAAGGGTATTTCGGCTCAATAGGACCATTTCATGCCCTGCAGATGTGTTTTGTTATGTCATGGATTAAAATGTCTTCGTGATGGATTAAAGCTGATGCATCAGGTCAGTATTGCGTAAGAAAGAAAATAAAAGCTAGATAAGTGCTGGATGATCGTCACCAAGTAAAACAGCAAGCGAAAGGGTGACATTTGTGCTTTGGAAACAGCTAATGAGAGGACGGCGGTGGACGTCATACAACGCACAATTGATGAGAAAATGGGCGACTGTGAGATGTACGTCGCAATTTCGGCAGGTTGGGCGAGGTTCATGAGAAAATATAAAACTGTGTGAGCCATTTATGGCCAATACGGAGGTGAGCTAATAAAACTTCTTCCTGTCTGTTCTTTCCGGACGTAGAAACCCACTCAACTATATTGTGTTTAATACCGTGCGTTTGTGTGTGTCTAATGGTATAAACCCATTGCTGGTGTCAGTATACCATGCCAGTTCTGTGAATGGGTGTCTTTATAGATGAAAAGTCTGGTGGAATGGTAGTTATGTCTGTCAATCTCAGTGCATGCTTTCCCGCTCGGTCCACTTGCCCATTTCCTGTAATGCCGCTGTGACCGTGGAATTCATAAAATCGCATTGTTGCTCCAGCTTCTGTCAGCTTCTGGTGAAGTTGTACTATATGAACTGAAAAACTTAAAAAGGATGATGGATAAGAGGTGATAGACTGCACAGCGGAGAATGAGGCATTGCAGATAATTACCTCCCGTACCTTGCTAGCCTTGATCAATTTCAGTGCTAAAAGAATGGCGTGTAGCTCGGCTATAAAAATGGAAATGTTGTTTGATAATCTTCTTTGCATCATACCTTTTTTACATACCAATGCGTTTTCCGTGTCATCACCATCTTTGGATCCATCAGTAAAAACGAAATGGTAATGTCGATGTTTGGCCTTTAAAACCCTATTCCAGTAGCATACGCGGGGGGCGGATTGGCCCCCGAGCTCGTCGATTCATCGCAACAAACGGCAATGATTCCGTGACGTGACCATTTTATCAAAAGAAATTCCAAAATTTCAAAATTGTGGATACAGGGGGCAAAATGTCAAGTGGGGGGTACTTTGGACCTCTATAACCCATGTTTATGGACCGATTTCAATGAAACGGCAAATGAAGATTAAATAGGGCTTTACCATGGGTCCCCAAATCGAAATTTGAGAAAATCAGGCGTCACAAGGTTTTAAAAATAGGAGGGTTAGTTTTCAACAACTGAATCAACAAAAGGAAACACCCTTGTGGCTTCGCAGCATGTTATACAAAGAAGTACAAATCCATTACAATGCTTAAATGTTACATAGGCGGTGCCAGGGACATGAAAAAGGGAAACCGTCATGGTCACACGTTTCCAGATCAACTGACCTTACCTAAAACCTCCAGTCATTTAATTGGATAAATGGGTCGCTTGGAATGATCTCCTGTGCATTTAATATTATCTTTAAACGTTTTCAATCATTTGAATTTACTCTATTTTAAAAGTTTGTTTTATGGCTATTGCGATATAGCGTACGCGCACTGACATTATAGGTCATATCTCCGTGACCCGACCCGATATCAAGCTAAAACTTAGTACAAAAGTAGAAGGTACCCTTCAACGTTATGTGCATTCCGGGTTTGGCATTTGAAAAAACGGCGCCGAAATTATAGCGAAAAAACAAATTTGACTTTACCTGACCTGACCTTGTAAAAGACCTCAGGAGAACAAAACTATATCTGCACATTGCCCAACTATTTAGCTATATACCATACAAAGTTTAAGTCTATCTTAAAAACTCTGTTTTGGCGACATGTTCCTTTTACCCTTAACATGGCCAAAAATGGCATGAGGTGCCTCCCAAAAACATTGCCTGGCTCCGCCCCTGTCAAAACGGAATTTGAAATTTGTCACGGCACGTAGAAGAAAGCGAAAAAGTCACCAAGTTTCGTGAAGCTGCGTCAAAAAGCCTAGAATTGGCAAGCAAAAAACCCGAGGGGGGGGCGGATTCCCCCCTGCCGGGAATAGGGTTAAAGCTCTTAACCCTATTCCCGGAGGGCTAGACGGTATGGCCGATTCCCGGCAGGGGGGGCGGATTCGGCCCCCCCTGAGATCTCGAGACCTACTTATCCGATTTCATCGCAACAAACGGCAATCGATTTGCCGTGACGTGAACTACATTTTGATAAAAAGAAATTTTAAAAATTTTGAAATTTGTAGATACAGGGGGGAAAAATGTCAAAATGGGGGGTACTTTTTGACTTCTTATAACTCTGTTGTTTATGGACCGATTTCGATGAAACTGGCATCAATCGAGAGATTATGGATAGGGCTTTTACCATGGGTATGCAAACTGAAATTTTGAAAAATTCATGGGCGTTCACAGGGTTTCAAAAATAGGGGAAAGTTTTCTAATAACGGAATGAACAAAAAGGTAAAAACACTTTTTTAGCTTCTGCTAGTCATGTTATGCTAAAGAAGTACAAATCGCATTACAATGTTTGTATAATGTTAGCATAGGCGGTGCCAGGGACATGAGAAAGGGGGAACTGTCATGGTCACACGTTTCTCAGATCAACTTGTGACTTTTGACCTTAAATGACCTCCAGTGACCTTGGGGTCACCTGGAATGATGTCGTGTGCATTCAATATTATCTGTAAACGTTTTTAATCGATTAAATTCACTCTATTCCAAAAAATTCATTTTTTGGCTTTTGCGATATAGGGTACGTGCACTGACATTTTAGGTCATAGCTCCGTGACCCGACCTGATATCAAGCTGAAACTTGGTACACAAGTAGAAGGCACCCTTCTACGTCATATATATTCCGGGTTTGGCATTTAAAAAAAACGGCACCAAAATTATTGCGAAAAAACAAATTTTGACTTTTGACCTTGACCTGACCTTGTAAAGTGACCTCAGATAAACAAAATTACATATGGACATTGCCCAAGTATTTAGCTATATATTCATATAAAGTTTTAAGTTCTATCTTAAAAACTCTGTTTTTGGCAGACATTTTCCTTTTACCCTCAACATGGCCAAAAATGACCTTAGGTGCCTCCCAAAAACGTTGCCTGGCTCCGCCCCTGAGCAAAATTGAATTTCGAAATTTTGTCACGGCACGTAGAAGGAATAGCTAGGAAAAGTCACCAAGTTTCGTGAAGCTGCGTTAAAAAGCCTAAAATTGGCAAGCAAAAAACCCGAGGGGGGGCGGATTCCGCCCCCCCTGCCGGGAATAGGGTTAAAGCGTTATTGTATTTCTTGTTGCGTATGTAAATCTTTGCTCTCCTGCACAAGCTTAAGAACTTCCCTTTCGGCTAGCTCCCATGGTGCCATAGTCATAGCCGGTAAGCGGACTTTGCGAGGTTTGTTAAAATGAATGATTTGAGAAAAAAGTTTGATGCGTGATGCTATGGGAAGACCAGTTCGCCTCTCCATTGGACCGGCATAGTTGTGATGTATTTTGGGTAGTACTCGAAAACAGATATTTACAGGATGATTGACAAAATTCATTTTGCAGCAGTATCTCAAAGTGAGCTCAGCTCTGCGTATGTGTAATGGTGATATCGTGGTGCCCACTTGCAGGATGATGATTGGTAATGTTTTCATTGCTCCTGCGGCCAGTCTTATGAAATTGTTTTGTATTGTGTCGAATTTATTAAGTGTGGCTTCACCGGCTCCTGCATATACCATGCATCCGAAATCGATGATAGGTAAAACAAGAGCTTTGTACAGATGTAAAGGTGTAGTGTGGTCGGCGCCAAAACGAATGCTCGCAATGCATTTGAAAAGGCTGAGACTTTTCATGCATTTAATTTGTACGTTTTTGAGGTGTCACCACATCGAGAGCAATGGATCAAGTACGACGCCTAAAAATTTAAAAGATTCAACCTGTGGGATAGTCAAGTCATCCAACTGTAGTCCACGTCCATAAGCTAGATGTCTTTTTTGTTTGGAAAAGATCATGACTGCTAATTTTTGAGGTGAGAAAAATAAGCCATTATTTTTGGACAACATTTCAGCTTGCTGCAGAGCCCCTTGGATCATGGTTAAGCACACGTTCAGGTCACCGTGTGTGCACCAGAGAGCCGTATCATCTGCATATATGGAATGTGATATGTTTGATGGAACTTGGTTGAAGATGTCGTTGACCACGACGTTAAAAAGTACCGGTGAAAGGCAACTACCCTTAGGAAGACCATCCTCTAAAGTAAAATTGGCGGAATGACCGGCGCGGCAACGAGCTCTAAAAATATTGTTTTACGATAAAAATTCCAGGAATTAGCTTGCCATGTGTCCTTTTATGCCTATGCGGTGTATCTTTCCGATTAAAGCTAGTATATAAACCATGTTGTATGCACGACTGATGTCAAGACAAACTGCAGCTGCGTGTTGCTTGTTTTTAATTCATTTGCAAATGTCCATTTCTAAGCGTATCACGTTATCTATGGCAGTGTGGTTTTCCCGAAAACCGCATTGAAACTGTGACAAAACGTATGGTTTTTCTGAAAATCGGCCAGCCTCTTAACAACCACTCGTTCGAAAACCTTTCCCAGGCAATCAGTCAGAGCAATGGGTCTATAACTGACAGGGTTATTCATTTCTTTTCCGGGTTTTGGCAGCGGAATTACGGCGGATGTTTTCTATGAGTCCGGAAATGTATGTGATGTCCAAAGGCCGTTGAATGTTTGTAGAATGAGTTGGAGCAAAGTGTCGGGTAAGTGCTTGAAGAAGGCACAGTGTAGTTTGTCGGGACCAACTGTCGTGTTTCCGGTACGCGATATGGCGTCTTTTAGTTCCGACAAAGGAAAAGAGCATATCGTAAACTTCCTGGTAATCCGACAAAAAGGCGTCAGGTGGTAAAATAAATGAGTATCGTGGAAATGTGCAGAACTCGTGGCCGTAGTTCTCGGAGGAACTACAATGGGCTATACTTTGACCTACTGCGTTTACGACCATCAATGGTTCAGGTGTAATAGTTTCGTTGATACGTAAAGCCGGAATAGAAACAGACGTTCGTTTCCCTGAGTGTTCGGACTAAGCTCCAGATTTGACCTAGTGGAGTTTTTCTGGGTGTAAAATGCGAGATGAAAGAATACCATCGTGCGGAACGAAGATGCGCGGTGAGGTCACAGGATAATCCTGACCAACACGATCACGCGTGTATCCTACCTGACACTTCTAAGCACAAACGGCCATTACGACAACCTAGGCGGTCACGAATGGTTGCTCAGGTCACGTAATGAAAATGACATCCGATCATGTCCTTACAGAGAGGGCCATGTTTTGTTACTCATTTCCCTGAAAATTTGAGGGAGGTGCAACATTAACACTGGCATCCCGTGTCGTTGACACCTTTTTAACCCTATTCCCGGAGGGCTAGACGGTATGGTCCGATTCCCGGCAGGGGGGCGGATTCGGCCTCCCCCTGAAATCTCGAGAACTACACGTCCGATTTCATCGCAACGAATGGCAATCGATTTCCCATGACGTGAACTACATTTTTATAAAAGGAAATTTTCAAAATTTTAAAATGCGTGGATACAGGGAGGCAAAAATGTCAAAATAAGGGGTATTTTTGGACTTCTTATAACTCCGTTGTTTATGGACCGATTTCAATGAAACTGGCATGACTCGGGAGATTATGGATAGGGCTTTTACCACGGGTACATAAATCTGAAATTTTCGGAAAATTCATGGGCGTTCACAGTGTTTCAAAAATAGGAGGATTAGTTTTCTAACAAATGAATGAACAAAAGAGACAAAAACACCTTTTTTGGTTTCTGCTGGTCATGTTATGCTAAAGAAGGACAAATCGCATTGCAATGTTTGTATAATGTTGGCACAGGCGGTGCCAGGGACATGAAAAAAGGGGAAACTGCTATGGTCACACGTTCTTCAGATCAACTTGTGACCTTTGACCTTAAATGACCTCCAGTGACCTTGGGGTCACTTGGAATGATCTCCTGTGCAGTTTATATTATCTGTAAAAGTTTTCAATCATTTGAATTCACTCTATTTCAAAAATTTCATTTCATAGCTATTGCGATATAGGGTATGCGCACTGACATTTTAGGCGATAGCTCCGTGACCCGACCTGATATCAAGCTGAAACTTGATACACAAGTAGAGGGCACCGTTGTACGTCATATATATTCCGCGTTTGGCATTTGAAAAAAAACGGCACCGAAATTATTGCAAAAAAAATTGGCTTTTGACCTTGACCTGACCTTGTAAAGTGACTTCAGATGAACAAAATTACATCTGCACATTGTCGAACTATTTAGCTATACATCCATATAAACGTTTAAGTTCTATCTAAAAAACTCTGTTTTTGGCAAACATTTTCCTATTACCCTCAACATGGCCAAAAATGGCCTGAGGTGCCTCCCAAAAACGTTGCCTGACTCCGTCCCTGAGCAAAATAGATTTTTGAAACTTTGTCACGGAGCGTAGAAAGAATATTTTGGAAAAGGGAGCAGGTTTCGTGAAGCTGCGTTAAAAAGCCTGAATTGGCAAGCAAAAAACCCGAGGGGGGCGGATTCAGCCTCCCCCCCCCTGCCGGGAATAGGGTTAAACCTCGTTTGGGGAGTAAAATTGAGTATGGAGCGCAATTCTGCTGTCAGCGCCACCAAGCAGACATCAACTCCATTTAGTGCCGCATCTGACCGCTAGATAGCGCATACAGCTTGCCTTTTGCTAAGCCCCGGCGCGGCTTGTGGTGAAAAGATCAGGAAAGCTGGGAACTGTGACAATTTCTTTGGAACTGCAACATCGCCACAGTGTTCGGATGCAACAATGCAGCTGTACATCTTCGACCTAGAGCGGCGTTTGGTCGGTTCGAGCCCTGCGAACACGTTGGTGACCTCCATTTGAGTCTCCAGCATTTCCTTGCAAAGATGTGGGCCCTTGCAACATCGTGCAACATTTTCATCAATATGCAACAACTACCCAGTGGATGCGCTGAGCAGCCTGGAAACGCCAGAAGCCCTCCCAGGTGTTGCAGAGCCTCTGGCAGTGGCGCCTGCCGAATCGCAGCTTTGACCGCCCCTGTCCGTCCCTGTGGAGCTGTCGCCTGCTGTCAACGGGGGCGTCGCCCCACTGCCGGGTTGCAGCTTTATCCCCCGTGCATAACATTTAAGAATGAGGCTGTTCAGTTCCGGCTCATCGCTTAGACTGTTCATGCTCACGGAGAGGATTTGGTCCACTAGGGGTGAGCGGGGAGGTTCCTGGGCGGAGAGTGCAGTGACGGCTGCCGCGATCAGATCCCCTAACCACTTGGGGTTCAGCAATAACGGATAAACGGCCTTTTGCTCTGAACGGGTGGAAAATTTGGGCAGCTGACGTCGTTCTTATTGTCGAGTTAAGAATAAGGCTTCGTCCGAGTCAGCCTACTGTTTTTACCAATCCATGCTCATTACCTCATTACCATTACCTCATTACCATGCTCATTACCTGTGTACTCCGTTGGTCCCCGGGCGTCCCTCCCTGTCCTCTGTTGCCACCTCCGTCCTCGCCATTGGTCGATTAACACAACGTCACATGCCCATCCATGCCCATGCCAAAAAGGGGCATCCGTCACATGCCCCTTTTTGTACCTCCAACGGTGCAGGGTTAACAAAAACAGGCGTTTCCTCTAGGGCTGAGTAAATGCTCCATCCTGTGGTGCTCAGCAGTCCGAACTCAGTGCAATTTGCAGCCTGTGGTCCCTCACGGACAAAGTCCGTTCTTGCCGCGTCCCTGATCGCCGTCCTCTTCCGTGGAGTACTCAGGGTCTTTTTGGTGGTCCTGGTTGAACAGCCATCCGTGCGGCGAGAAGTTAGGGAAATAATAAATAAACCAACCATAAATAAAATAGGAAACAGAAATGAAATAAATAAATAAATCCACAGTCGGCAGAGGACACCCAGCTGCACTGCATGTTCCTGGAAAGTTGGTTTAGAGTTCACACATGAGATTTCCGCGTTATTAGGAAATGCTTCATGACCCCTAAAACCGGCCGCCACTAAAACCCTGCAGTTAATCAGGCGTCATGACGGGCCAGTATGAAAGGCATGACAGAGCTCCCGACAAAGGGCACCAGCAGTAGGCTGGTGTGCGCACTGGTCTGCACGAAATCCCAAGATGAGGGAAACTTGTTCGCACTGTCTACTGATTTCACTTGAAACCAATACTGATTCGTCTTTAACCTCGTTCTATGTGTTTTCAAAACAGGACAGACAGTGTTGCAGCTGGGCATCGCGGCGGCGTTGCAATTGCAAAAACCGCAACAGAAGGGTTTCAGTGTGTCCATTTTGCGTAACCATTCGCCACCGGGACATCCAGGCCCGAAGGGGGCGGGACCTCCCCCTGGCGTTGTGGCGAATCCGTGACTCCTGATTTCATTTTACTGAAAAAACTAATGCTCACTGAAGTCACTGTGTGTACAGTGACTTCAAAAATTATATTGGGGTGTAGGGAACTTCTTGTCGAAAGAGATTCGTCACCCAAAGTTGTCGTTTCAAAGTAATCATTTGTTCTCCGGTACTCTCGAAGTGGTGTCCGATTCCCCCTTACGCTACGTACGCGATCATAACTGCCAATCTAGCCTTTTATCATCGAGGGAGCTACCAGCTTTACTTGTTTGTTCTATTTGTGTTATTATTTGGTTTTTATTGTGTAATGTTTCTATGGGACCAACATCAGATATTTGTTGTAGCATTATGCACACGACTGTTCAGAGACGGAATTCTCTAAATGGAATGTTTCACCGAGGTGCGTTTTCAAAAATGGTTGCAGCTGGTAAAAAGGTGTCGTTTATGGCGTCCTTGGCATTTATTTTGCAGAGCTATCCCTAAAAGAATCAGAGTTCAATAAACAAAATTTGCCCACTTATATCAGACATTATGAGGCTACCGATGACGGCGCAATATTGCGACTTAAAGTTTTCGATGGCTGTAACAGGTTTGATATCGAACGCAAAATACTTCTGACGAATTCAACATGTTTCTTGTGATAGTCGGCAAAAATCAGGCAGTGGGCATTGGCAAGCATTGCAAACGTGATGAAGCATAAGGGACGAGCACATTGGCAGACCAAGGCTGTGATCAAAGCCTCGTGATATTGCGATGTTCTTTCTGCTAACATTCGCCGGCACGTGCAGGCACGTAGCCAGGATTTTCCCTGAGAGAGGGAGGCAAATGTCAATTTTCTCATATTCCTATGTCATATATCATAGGCATATATATCATATATCATATGTCATGTAGTCATATGCCTCTAGCGAATATGACGAAATTTACAGGAAAAAACAGCAAATTGCATGTAATCTAACTCATCTTTAACGTGCAGGAAAATACCTAATGTTTGCTTTTGTAACTCATATCTCATCGCTATTCCGCATTCCAGCAAAATCGCTATATATCTAGTGTAAACCGCTTGGCTCAGGGGGGCATGGCCCCCAGGGCCCCCTTTGGCTACGTCCCTGGGCCCGTGCATGCTGCAAAGGACTTTATTCGTCACGCAGCAGTTCCAAGCTGTGCTGTATAATGCATCCATTCATTCATTCACCCAAATCCGCATGGATCTCCGTATGACCGTCCGCCATTACATTCGTCCATCCGTGTATCCATTCAGTATGGTTCCGGGACGTTTTGCATTTGGAACTGCTGTCAGCTTCCGGATCCACGCCTTGGCTGTCGAAGCTCAAACCGCATGGTTAAGGCGAGCGTTTCGTTTTCCCTCCGTAAATGGTAAACAGAAGCTGGTCTCCACGCGGGCGTTTCACTGGGAAAATAGAACACGTCGTACCCACGACAACGCGTTCCATTTACATTTCACCCCTTCCATTTCACCCCACTCGGGTGAAGTGAAACCGACGGCGATCGGTGCCTGTCGTTTTGCCGTCGCCTATACGCGTAAATCGGGCGCTGCTGGCTCTGACGGACTTTATATCCGCCTGATTAGGCTAGGTTTCCCTGCGATCGATGACATGATCCTTCACGTCATTAACACCTGCCTCGCCAGTGCCGACTTTCCTGTGTTCCGGAAACACTCCATCATTCACCCGATCCACGAAACCGGTGACCCCTCCGAGCCGTCCAGCTTCAGACCCGTATTCATCACATCTGTCTTCTCCAAAGTGGAAGCGCGAGCATAACAGCGCCAGCTCTACCACTACCTGTCCTCCAGCCACCTCCTTTCTCCGTCCCAGCGCGGTTTCCTTGCTTTCCGTTCGACGGATTCCGCACTGGTGACATTCGGCCACTGTATCCTCTCTGCCCGCGACCACTGTATCCTCGGCCACTGTATCCTCTCTGCCCGCGACCACTGTATCCTCGGCCACTGTATCCTCGGCCACTGTATCCTCTCTGCCCGCGACCACTGTATCCTCGGCCACTGTATCCTCGGCCACTGTATCCTCTCTGCCCGCGGCCACTGTATCCTCGGCCACTGTATCCTCTCAGCCCGCGACCACTGTATCCTCGGCCACTGTATCCTCTCTGCCCGCGACCACTGTATCCTCGGCCACTGTATCCTCTCTGCCCGCGGCCACTGTATCCTCGGCCACTGTATCCTCTCAGCCCGCGACCACTGTATCCTCGGCCACTGTATCCTCTCAGCCCGCGACCACTGTATCCTCGGCCACTGTATCCTCTCTGCCCGCGACCACTGTATCCTCGGCCACTGTATCCTCTCTGCCCGCGACGACGGGGAAATATTTCTACGCTTGCTTGACCTTAGCAAGTGTTTTAACCACCATCAACCAAGGCAGCCTCCTTCGTAAGCTCGAGTTGGGCGGCGTTGACACCAGCTGGTTCTCGTTTTACCTATGACAAAGTGTTCCTCTCAGGAACACTTCAGGGCACATGGTCACGTCACCACCGCTCGTCAACAGGATGGGGGTATTTCAGGGTTCGGCTGTTGGACCGCTTCTGTTCACGGTTTTCGCCAGCGACATGACGCTGCTCTTGGCAGAGGCCAGTGCCTTGCAGTACGCCGACGACACCCAGTTGTTTGTACCAAGCAAAAAGAGCGAACTCCCAGCGTTCACATCCAGACTTGAGCAATACCTCGCCTCTCTGGACTTGTGGTTCAGCGCAAACGCCCCAAGGCTCACGAGACAAAAACCGAACTCATCACTTTCGGAAATCGCCAGAATTTGTGCACACTTCCAAAAACTGAAGTCATCTTGCTTGGGACTACCCTCAAACCTTGTTACGAGGCAAAAAATCTGAGCATCATTTTCGATAAAACTTTATCGTGGGACGTCCATGTGTCACCCGTCAGCCGCCGCTGCATGGCAGCACTAGCCGAACCCTCTCATGTCCGCCATTCTGTCCCCCAGAACATTATCAAAATGCTAGTCACAGTCCCAGTACTTTGATAAGTTCGTTACTGTCTATCCGTCTTTGGCAATATTACAAAAAGAACATGCACAAAATTCAGGAGATTTTGCACTACGCAGCTCGAGTAATTTTTGCCCGTCGAAAATTCGATCACGGTTCTGAACTCGTGAGGAACTTGGCTGTCTCCTCTCCCAACAGCTTGCTGACCTGGCCGAACTGAGCCTGGCACGCAAGGTGCTCTCGGCGAACCAAAGTCCCTTGTTGACCTTTTACCTTGGTTGGTAAAAGGTCTTTTAAAAGTTGGTCCGCTTAAAAAAGTTGGTCCGCTCTTTTACCGAAGAGCAGTAAAAGAGCAGACCACCAGGCAGGACGACTTGCTGCATGTCTTGCGTTATGGGACGGAGGCGGGGAAGTGGCGATCTAGGACAGAGACAGGGAAGAGGCGATGTTCCTCAAGAGTGCCAACAGGGTATAACTAGCTCCCCAGTGAGCTTACAGCGCTCCGATGTAAGAATTGTATTCGCGCCACGAGGCAATGGTATCTCAACCGTGACCGAGCACCCGTCTAGGCTGGCGCGACGCTCTGTGTCTCTGTGTCAGTGTGTGAACGTCGGTGTACTTTCTGTTTGCGGCGTGCATGTTTTGGTTCCATTTGGTTGTAAACTTGCACCGCCATTAACTCAAGGCATAATAACCACTAATGACTGGACCTCCTTACGAATGTGAACAAAAAATAAAGAATACTTGGCCTTGGGAATTTCGACCTTTTCGGCGCATTCCATTCCGCTCCCATTTCTTGCACTAGATGCCGCTACTGGTACGCAACTCTAGAGTATGAAAATTTTTACCGCATTATCCTCTTACGCCTTGCAGTGGGTTCTGTATATTGCACCAAATGCTGTTCCATTTTGCCTGCTGTCGTCAATGGGTGACGTCACTGCATGCCGATTGGCATCTGCGCACGCAGGTATCCTCCGGGTAGGCGAACGCTCTCGATTCACAGCGTGCTGGGTGCAGGGGAGACTGGGGCAAGGCGGTCAGGGTAGGTAAGAAGAGCAGTTGCTCTGTAGCTCAAACTCGTAGTGCCACCTTCCCCCAAAATCTGGAACTAATAAGCCAGCCTGCGCCTCTTTCACACCGGTAGGGTACAGAGGGGTACGCCCTGCACTTTTTCTGAAATTTGAACAGAAATGAAATCATTACTTAATGTCTTGGTACTGAAATTAACTGGCAAGGTCTTAAAAAGTGGTCGCAGCGTACCTGTACCTCACCACCACGCACAATTTTCGTTAGCAGGTGCCGATTCATTGTGCATTGTCGACGGCGCACCTGGTCAACATGGCGGTGGAACGGTGTGTGATTTTGTGGCTGATGATCGGAGGGGGCAAAACGGGCAAAGTAGCATTTTTTGCCCGTCTTACCCCGTTATGTCGCTTCTTGAGAAAGTCATTATTTTATGCTTGATTTCACACATGGACGGACTCAGCAGCTTGATTTTCCTCAAAGGGCTCCAGAGATCCCATGAGCGGGGGAGGGGGGAGGAGGGGGGGAGGGGCGGCACAATGGTTGGCCTGAAGGGATCCCAAAGCGCAGTGTTGACAGGTACCGAAAATCATTCCTGGGGGAAGCAATGTTTTCCTATGGGACTGTTCCCCGGTCAGAGTTCGCAGAGGGCCATCGGGCGGTCCTGACCCAGTGGATGGCAGGCCAGCCCAGCCCAACTGGTCACTTGCAGCGGATGAGCAGCTCATTGCCGAGCCCAGCCAGTTCACTGCAGGATGTGCGCAGCCCGAACTCGGTCCGTTCGATATTGACGCCTGTGTAAGTCGCGACCGCGATCGCGACCCGCAGTCAGTCCGCGGACTTTTGGCTGAGCCCGCGGTCCGCCCACAGCCCGCGGCACAGAGAACTTCAGAGCCCAGCCCGAGCCCAAGGGCTCACGGGTTGATCGATGCCTCCTGAGCTCCGGTCATACTTACCTGTCATTCCCTTCCACACAAATTCTTAATTTTTCCTATGTAGTCTCGTTGTTTTATCATCCTTACCTTCCGTTCCGTTTTCCTGAGAAACCTTGACCAGAACATAAAAGAGAAAAAACGAATAGAGGAAAGTGGACGAAGGAGAAAAGGCTAGGCGCCGTAGCAGCAGGAATGTCTACTCAAAATGCAGCAGACATGAACGGCGTGCCGAGAAGTACGTTGCAGCGCCGCCTGTCTGGAAAATGCCCATTGAAAGCTCCGCTAGGACCCAAGAGAAATGTGTTTACGCGAATGCAGGAGCAACAACTCAAGCAACTCATTCTCAGGCTGGAGAATACGCTTTTTTCGCCTCAGTCCCACTGATATGCGGCAACTTACGCACCAGTATGCCGCGAAGAATGGTATACCCCACTCTTCCAAGAACGGCATGGCAGGAAAGGACTGGATGCGTGGGTTTATGAAGCGGCATAAGGATATCTCCTTGCGTACTCCCGAGGCCACGTCATCAGCACTGATGACGCTCAAGGCTTCAACAAGACATCAGCAAGTATTCTGATCTAATTGAGGAAGCTTCTGAAGGACTCACTGGCCCGCATGCAGTCTGCAACGTCGATGAGACGGGCTACTGTTCAATCGAAGCCGAGCAAGGTACTGGCGAAAGGGTGTAAGAAACAGGCGGGAAGTCTTACCTCAACAGAAAGGGCGAGTTGGCCACGGCTGATGTCTGCATGTCTGCAGGCGGAAACTTTGTCCCACCCATGACGGTCACGCCACGCAGCAGAGTGAACAAGAACCTGGAAGACGGTGCGCCACCTGGGACCACCCTGACTTGTTCGCAAGGTGGTCTGAGCGCGTCCCGAAGCACGGAAAACCCACAGCAAATGACCCTGTGCTTTTGATTATGGACGGGCATTCGACGCACACAGGAAGTCTGGAGGTCATCGACCTCGCCAGAGCCGACCAGTAACCATCGTCATCATCCCGCCGCACACGAGCCATCGCCTCCAGTCACTCGACTAGCATTCATGCGGCCACCTTAGCACGTTCTACTTTCACGCAGTGGAAAAGTTGTTGCGGCAGAACCCAGGAACAGTTGTAACTCTGTCAGATCGCCCGACTGTTCTGTAAAGCTAACCTAAAGGCAGCTACACCATCAGCAGCCATCAACGGCTTCAAACAATGCGGGGTCTGTCCCCCGAGCGGAGACACCTTCAGCGAAGAGGACTCCGCCCCAGCTGAAGCCACAGACCGACCGCTGAACGCTAGCTCACCGCACAGAAGCGAGGCAGTGCCACCCTCGGCTCAACCGTCGAAGTCCGCAGCAGCTCCACCGTCGACGTCCGCGACAGCTCCACCGTCAACATCCGCAGCAAGTCCACCGTCGCCACCCACAGCATCTTCACCGTCGGCACCAGCAGCAGCTCCACCGTCGAAGTCCGTAGCAGCTCCACCGTCGAAGTCCGCAGCAGCTCCACCGTCGAAGTCCGCAGCAGCTCCACCGTCGACGTCCGCAGCAGCTCCACCGTCGACGTCCGCATCAGCTCGACCGTCGACGCCCACAGCAGCTCCGCCGTCGACACGCTACAGACCCCAGTCTGCTCGGCTCCAGCTGAGTTGTTTACACAGTTCAGCCCGGCAGACGTACTACCAGTTCCTTGAAGTAACCCAGACAGGCGCGCCGAGAATGAAAAGGAAAACAACGGGAACAGTCGTACTCACCAGCTTTTCCATACAAAGGGGAGCTAAAAGCCAGCGCGTGAACAACAGCTAAACGAAGAAGTCGCGGCAAGAAGCAAAACACAACAGACAAAATATAGACAACGAAGGGAGTGGAAAGGCTACCGTCACAAACGCGAAGAAGAAGAGGCATTCAAGCAAAGTGGCCCTTGAAATAGAGGGCGAAGAAGATGTTGAATCCCTTGCCGCGTGCCTGTACTGCAACGAATCATTTGGCGATTCTCTGTCGGGGAGGGGGATGGGTATGCTGCTCAGGATGTAAGGCGTGGGTGCATGACCAGTGCACTGGCTTGGAAGCGAGCGACATTAGCTTCGTGTGTGAGTTTTGTTCATCGTAATTGATACCGTTTGCCGACTGAAAAGTTATGTTGCTTGAGTAACGTGATGAGACTTTCATGTTGAGTTCCACCCACAGCACAAAGACTGCAAGGATTCTTTGTGATGTGTTATTCATGGTGATCAACCGTTTGATGGGACTGATGCATGCACGATGTAAGAACAGATTGTACAGCCAATGGTTTGGCAGTCTTTGTGAGTTTCATTCGTCTTCACACTTTCATTCGTTTATGTTGCTTGGGCAATGTCTTTGTCCACCACATTTAGTTCCCCGCACAGATTTGGTTCGAAGACACTTTTTCAAGTGGCATGACAAATACAATGAGCTTAATCCGTACTATCTCAAGTAATCGGACTACGAGGACGATTGCAACCACTATGGAATGGCGCACAAGTTGGCTGGAATAACACAGAATATATTCGGCAAGCTTTTACCATAGCGTGTTACCGGCTTACATAGCGATATATGTAGGCCGTCATGCCCCATGCGATAACCCATCTTACCCCACCAAGTGGGGCAAGACGGTTTTCTGAGGTCGCTCATGGTAAACAATCTCATGGTGTTAAATTAGCTCTTCATGGATCTACCTCGGAATATAGGCACACAAAGGATTAAACGATAATCGGACAAAATATTACCATTCTTCTGTTATTTTAACCGAAGACTGCAGTCTGAAACACTAACTCGCCCACCATGCCCCACTCTCCCCTAATACTGTTTTGCACATAGACGTTTTGTAGTCGTTGCCCGCATTTGGTGCTTGTAGTCGTTGCATGCAGTCGGTGCTTTTGAATCCGTCCAGCGATGAGAAACAGTACCTGTTCAGGTATGCATGACACGAAGCAGACGTCCTCGGATGAACGTGACATTCGACAGTGCCTGTTTGGTTCGCAGGATGTGCTGCAATAAATCTTGCAGACGGCGACAACCTGCATGGACGTACTGAGTTCAGCTATGGTAAGCACGCGATAAACATATCCGGGCACTCAGAGTCAACAGCCGGGCCGCAGCCAGCGCCGCAGCCGGCGCCCCTCCTCCGAGGCTTCTGCGGTCCAGTGGTCCGGGCGAACCGCCTGCCATGCAGATCGTGTACCGTGTAATCCTCTTCACACCGTGAGCAAGAGACGGTGGTCACGGTCCAGCCGGGAGTGATTTTTCTCAGCTGCAGAGAGCGCACGGGAGGAGAAGCGGCAGGCTTCTCAGGTCCGTCTTCGAAGGTGCGGCCAAGGCTGCTTCGTCCACGCCGGTTGGTGAAGCGTCGCAGTTCACCCGGAGTGGTTTCAAGCCATTGCGGTGTTTCAGCACGTCCAGACTGGTCATCATGCGCTTCGTGTCCTGGGAGGCTTTTCGGCATCTTGACGTCCACAGCCTCTTGTCATCGTTCCTGGTCAGGTCGCACAGAAGCCTGAGCACAGAGAACAGCTTCGGAATTAATTTGCAGTCCTAAAAAATCATTCCGAGGAGAGGCATCAGCTCCTTCTTGTCGTCGGATCTGGAGCACTAACAATGCATTGCACACTTTCGTCTATCAGCCTGATTCACACTGAAGTGGTGTCATGTCCCAAAAGCTTGGCAGTGCCTTGGAAGCAATGACATCTGCTCTTCTTCAGATGCAGACCTGCAGAATGCGGTCATTCACAGACACTCGCCAGGTTCGTCGTATGCTCCTCCTTTGTCCGCTGACGATGACGTTGCCCAGGTAACATCCGATGCCGGACAGATCTCTGAGGATGTCGTCCCTGATCCTCTGTGATATGTTTGGGGCGATGTTGAGGCCGAACGGAAGCCTGTTGCGCAGCATCAGACTCCGGGATCAAGGACAGAGGAAGATTCAGCGTTGGCCAGTTTGCTGAAAATACTCTCTGCAGTAGGAGGTGGGCATGTCTGTTTCATCACGTGCGCATTGAGTGTAACTTTGAAATCACCACATACTCGCAGCTTTCTGGCATCGCCCTGGCCCTGTTTTGCGATCTCGATCGGCGCTACCCATTCACTTGATTCCAGTCAGACGGGAGCTGCTCCTTTACCGGCCACGGGAAATGAATACCACTGGCGTCACATTTGTAGACAGTTAGTTCTGGCGCAGTTTTCGGCACGTAATTCAAAATAGATTTTGCCGCAGTTGCGTACTGTTTCGTGGCTACTCCATTCAACGTTCTTTATGTCATTCTGATGTTGCTGTTTCAAGACATGCATTGTTGCCTCCGCGCGTCCTCCGATGGAAACGTGCAGGGAAACCAAACAGACGACAGGCCGGTCCAAGGCCGCAATCAACAAGCGCCATAAAAACACTGCAGCACATGTACCAGCTCGTGCTTTTATCAGCTCCTGGTCGGAACAGATCCTACCTGGGTATTTGCCAACATGAGGAAGCAAGAATGGAGTTCCGCTCCGTGGCTACCTGCGCACTAAGCAATAGGAAGATTCCTGGTTCATCATTTTTCATCGTTTCTTGCAGTTCATCGTTCATCGTTCATCGTTTTTGCAGAGTCTGGGAACTGTCGGGTTAGCTCAGGCCTTGTGGACTTTCTTCCAAAAGATATGTTTAGCAGGGATACATTACAAACCACAAAATAAGGTTATTATTAAGCTATATAAGCTATATTAAGCTATTAAGCTATATAAGCCACGGAACTTGATGAAATACCACCGGTGAAGCTGGCAAATCGACATGGATCTGCGTGTCACGACATGGTCCTGTGTGACACACTATACGGGGTAAACCGTAAAAGTTAGGCAAAAACAGCTTTCGGCTTTCTTTTGTCAGTGCAGGGTCAGTCCACCATATTGTCAATGTGAAATCATTTCATATCTCCTTGTTCGGCAAATACGATGACATTTCAATTGCATTTTACCACTAAGTGCAATGGCGATCTGGGTCAGTGAATACCAGTGGCGTCACGCGCCTACGTCGCGCAACGGTCAAATCGCCAGAAGACTGTATCTAGAATAAAGGCCCTTGATTTCAATGGTGTTATCTCTTCGTTTTTGAGTTCATCTAGTATTTCGTTCACTTGTCTCTGTAAACTGTACGGCACATTCCTGCATTTCCAAAATTTGGTTTTCATGCACGGTCGTTCAGGTTAATGGACGTTTCGTGATCCCTGACCTCACCGAGCTCATCCTCGGAAAGATCCGGAAATTTTGCGCACAGTTGGTGTGCATGGGCAAAGCTCACGGATTTCTCGCCAAACAGGCGCCGTCAGTTCCGGTCTGAGATGGTACAGCCACTTACGGTCTAGCACCGGAACGTCCGTATTCACACCGCCTACCGCCAACCGTCCTACCATCTGCTCACCGGAGTACTGAACGACGGTACGCCCACCCAGGCTTCGTCGCGCACAGTCAGTGGGTCGCTGCTGTACTGGCGCAGTGTGACCGTTGTGTCCCGGAGGAGACTGTCACTAGTCGGTCGTGACAACGCGGCGCGACACCGTGAACACATTGGTCGCTTGGCCCACATTCATCTGCGCCGGTTAGCCACTTAGTTTCAGTGCAAAGCTCAGTTTCAGTTCAAAGCAGCCTGACTTTTTTCTTCGCGTGCAGGATTTTACATTATTTGCTTGGACTCGGATCACGCCCTCTGTTTTCGAGACGACCAAATCGTCTGCCTCTGCGCGAGCCTGTTTGCGTGTGCTGCCGGATCCGAGACGTCTGCACGAACCAAGTCCACCGGGGCTGGCCTCTCGAGGACCGCCAACCGTCCCCACGCCGTGGGCAAATCCTGACGAGGCGGCCCACCTGACCATGGCGTCCACGTCTGTTCAGTTCGTGCACGCACTCCCGCGCCACACGGCTCCGCACACGACACCTGTATCCCCGCCCCCCGCCGGTCCGTTGTCTGGTGCCTTGGACACAGTGTCCGGCCGGCTCGGAACTCGGTCGCGTCTGCCGGCAGCTGAGATTCTCTGGTCACAACTTCTGTTTCGATTGCCGCTTTCGTCGCGGTAGCCAGGCCCAGGTCGTCGACACATAGGAGACCCTTCTGGCAGCTCTTGTCTCTGAGACTGAACGCGGGCTGGCCGCGCAGCGCGGTGTCCAGATACTGACCGCAGTGGGACGTCTTGGCGATCTTTTTCAGATCTGCCGCGTTTTCAGGCACGGATTCGCTGTCAATCTGCCGTCTGTGGAGAAACTTGTACCATTCCGCTACCTCTATAGCCCCCGGGCGGTAGTGCGCTTCTAGGGCAATGCACAGCGCTACCAACGACCAATTTTGCACAGAGTTTTGGCTGATCAGGTCCTTGAGTTGGCTGTACACAGCAGCACCGAGCGCGGTAAAAAGAGGGCCTTCTTATGGTCTCCTGCTCGCACATTGCTTGCGACGCAGTAAAATTCGAACCGCTCTCGGTAACCGGCCAACCTTTCTCCTGCCGGCGAAGACGCCTCAGTACGGCTGCCGGCCATGTCGTCCGCTGATTTGCGAAGAAATAGGCATAAATTATGTTAATTACTTTGCCCTTTTCGCCATTTCATTGTTTAGTAATAATTCATACTAGCTGAGGCCAGCGGAGACCAAGTCTATATTCAGCTTGACACGTCATGCAGTTTTCGTTCGCGGAGAAACTGTTCTTGCGAGCACGCTTATTACATTTTCAGCCTCCGCCTTTCACGTTATGTTAGCGCATTGATTGCGGTAGCACGTGTTGCTATTGGTGGGCGGGTTCCGTGGCATTTGTTTCTGATAACGAATTAATTATGAATGAATGAAAAACGAATGAATGAAAAACGAAACGAATCTGAGATGTCTGGGCTGACTCCATAGCAACTGAGGAACTGGAAACAATTCGTTATCAGAAACAAATGCCGTGGAACCCGCTCAGCAATAGCAACACGTGCTGCAGCAGTCAATGCTCTGACATAACGCGAGAACAATGAAACACGTTTGAATCCATGATGATACCGTTTAGTGCTACACATCATACGCCAACCGCCTAAATCCGTGCACTTTTTACTGACAGACTTTTGCGAAATCAAGAAATTCTTAAGAGCGGTCTCACTCAAAAGCGCATCAGGACATGCCCCATCTGCCCCAAACGACGAAAAATCCACTAACGCAGAATTTGCTATCTTCCTATCAAACGAATTCAGAAATCCAAATTGTCACAGTCCGTGGGGCGCTGTACGTCCCTTGGTATCCCACTGAGCCAGAGGGGAACAAGCCATTCCAATCGTCCATCCGGACCCGCCCCTGATACGGAGTAAACAGGGTTGAACGGCCGGTCACGACACACATTGCTCTCCAAACGTAAACAGCACTGGCGGCAACCCGTTTTGCGTTGTGTTGTGTTGTTGTGCGTTCGCGGATACGGAAGGCGGAGCGGTCAGTGGCCTCGGCCTAGAGGGGTCGGGCAGCGCCGTAGGCCTAGTGAATTCCTCGGCGAAGAGAAAACATCAGTTTCGGCGGCGGGCCGGGTCCAGCCACAAAGTCTTTGCACGCTTTTGACTTCACAGCTGCCGAATTTTATCCAAACGGAGTGAGAGAGCGAGGGCAGCAAAGGGCTGAAAGCATTCCTAGAGGTGGTGGTCACTTGGGTTTCTGGATGTGTGCTTGCTTCCTTGCTGCGGTGGTAACAAATTTTGCGTCAGTAAATTCCCTATCGCCTAGGCTATGTTGTAATGAATATGTCCTGTTGCGCTTTTAGTGAGATAAGTGTGTGTCAGGTTCGTATGGCGCAGAGGTGTATATGGGAATGTTGAACGTTCACTTAGGTGTTCGACGCTTTTGGTTTTTGAATGCCTGAAGTAGATTGAATCACAAATAATTTCCTGGCCAAAAGTATACACAAAAAATCAAACAAACTTAGAACAGCATTAACTCAACTACAACCTCTCGAAAATATAAATGATCAGTACGTGGTGCGGCCACCTTCAACGAAAACAATCACCTTCACCATCCGAAAATAAAACAGTCGTCACCAAGGTTTCAAATCGTGTTTTTCCAGTTCACAGATGCCAACACGAAACCACCATCAGAAGAGCGCTACAACATGGGTGACGTCATGCTTGAAACAAGAGAGTTTTCTGAGAAAACGCCCACGGATAACAGCTTTACTACATGAATCCCGCAGCTAAAGTATGTCTTGCAACTGGTTTTGACTTCTTATTCTTAATTAAATCAATGACGTGGTAACGAGCGAGGCCGAAGGTCGAATGAGCCTTATTTCAACTAGCGGAATATTGGGGTTGCGAGGCACTCAAAGACATAGAAAACCACACCCATGCTGATGTTCCTTTAATTGGTGTCGCATTGCAGAAGGCTGGTCCCAGGTGTTCTTTCGGAATATTGTCCAAGTGAATTATGGGCGCCCACACACGGAGGGACAGTTGCATGCATGGTACACAACATCCTGGTTTCACGGAAACTCGAGAACAGAAAACACGATAAACTTTGAAGATCACGGAATTATAGCAATGACAACCTAAATGTTCCAAATATATCACAAGGTATTCAGATAGAACATAACTTCGCCCCTCAGTAACTAACCCATAAAACATTAAAAGATAACAGGAATAATTTGCTTCCATAAATGGGTCTGAAAAACTGTGTTACCCAAAATCAAGTCTCGTTCCATTGAGATCTCTCCCAGCCATATGAAACGATGTTCAAACCTCACTTTAAAAGCTTTGGCTAAGCGTAGGTTCCTATGCTCAGACGATTCCTCGTATCGTGACAGTTGTATTTCTGCACTCGGGTCCAAAAAATCCCTGGTTTGTCTCAGAAATACAACCAGAGATTACAGGGAAAAACCAAAAACGTTGGAAATGTCCCATCTCACCCGTGTTAAAAACGCGGTTTTACTTGCCAGCTGCGTGTTTATCCTGCGAAGAGCGCCAAACTCTCTGCTTTCAAAGAAGAGCTGCTACTCAAAACGCTCTGGTCGCGTCAAAAACTCGACTTTTTTGCAAAGGCACTTTCATGGCACTATTGCTGGTTAATTTGCGCTTCAGAAGGAGTCCTGATCATATGGACAAAACAAAATGATCATTGATGTTCAGCAAATAGTGCCCGAGATAAGGAAGACACACCATTCACACTTGTTTTAACACGGCAACACTGAAATACTGATGGAAATTTTTGGACAATTTTAACCTCCCGCGAGGATTATTTCCACGTCCTTCGACGAGTTGTTCCTCGCCTTTCAAGCATGTTTTAAGCAATCTGTGAACTGGTGGCTTGCAAGAATGGTATATTCTTTCATGGGTAATAATACTAAACTACGATGCATTCATATCTGTACGTTACATAAAAAAATAATGAAGTATCGTTAAGGCAGAATCGCCGCGTCCTTTCCTTCCGTTAGCGTTTCGCAGAGTGCTTGAGACAAGGTGTTGTTATTACGAATGAAGTTTTTTTCGGAATATGGCCCTGTTTTTCTGTGTCTTTAGTTACTCAACGTTTTGGCCAGTGAATTATCCTGCCATCGTCAGACGCTGACAGGTGTGAACTGGCCCTTGGAAGGACTGGCTGTTTTTTGGCTCTCTAAAAAAACACGCAACACAACCTCGAAAGCCTTGAAGCATTTGGGATTTCGAACCAGGGACCTTGTGATTCGGAGTCCAGCACGCTAACGACTACGGTATCTAGGACACACGTGACGAACAGTCAAAAACCAGCCGTTGCTTTTCAAGAATTGTTAACATTTTACAAGATAACGTCTGACGACTGCCGGAGAACTAGCCGCCCGAAACGTTATGTGGACAATGGCCGTTTTCACGATGGTTAATTTCGGAAAGCACCGTCCGTAAATTCCTCAGGAACCTAATTGAAAACGCATGGAAAGTTCGCTAAACTCGACATAAATACGTGTAAAGTTCTCTGAATCATCAAAATATTCGACAGATTTAACACTAGAGGATCCGTTGCTTGTTGCGACGTTCGTATTCTGCATTCGAAGTTCGCGGGTACCAAATGTTTGGTCCCACTCGCCGCGTTGGACCAAATCCGATCTGGCAGCTTGCTTCCAATAGTATGCGGCTGGGACCAACCGCAAGAGCTATCTAAAATCCTGTACCAGCCAATCAGCGCCCCGGTGATGAAGCCGCTGATCGTTCGTTGAGTTGACCTTAGAGCCTGTTAGCATCCTTGTCGCCGCCGAATTTCGATCAATCAGAGCTTAGATTTATGAGGATTCCGGAACCCTGATTGGTGAAGAGCCATGTGTTTTGAGCTTCTGTACTTTGAGTTAGTCAGCCCCAGTTTTTGCATTCTGGCTTCGTGAAGAAGTTCGTAGAAGATAGTGGGAGATATGGCTGGTAAGTATTGGTATAGAATGTTTTATTTTGTGCAAGTAGCTTGATTTTGGGTCAACAGTAAGATTTTGACCGAGCACTTACTTCGAGAGAAAATAATCGTAGCAGCGGCTGCATGGCGGTTCAAATGCAATATTGATAAACACTACTTACGATTTCAGCTGGAAAAACCCGAAACAGACATTATTTCCACCGAAACAGATTGCGTCGTCACTGGTATGCCAACCGCCAGACGCTCGCGTAGGGATTTTTGACGTTTCTGGGTTAAATAGTTTGTTTACGTGAGATCTCGACGCTGATTGGTCGTCGTTCGAACTCAAGGTTCAATGAAAAGTAATAAAAAAGATTGGATAAATGACTAATGCGATATAAATTATCTTTAAAATAAAAGAGTTAGTCATTGTAATAATAATAATAGCAAAAAATAATAATAGTAATAATAGTAATAATAAAATAATAATAAAATAGTAATCATAATAACAAACAACAATAATAATAAAAAGTAAAAATAAAAGTGAAGTTGAAATTTGAAAAATGCAAAAAAATAAAAAAGCAGTGAAATAAAATATCTGGAAAAGAAATGACGGAACAAAACTGGAAAATATTAGGAAGTGAAATAAAACAATAAATAAAAATTTACCTCAACCTAACCTAACCTAACCTAACCTATCCTATCCTATCCTAGCCTACCCTAGCCTAGCCTAGCCTAGCCTAACCTAAGCTAACCTAACCTAACCTAACCTAACCTAACCTAACCTTATCTAACCTAGCCCAGCACAACCCAACCTAGCAACATAATGTAATCTAACGAGTATTAAATGCCATAATGTAATAATACTGATATCAGATATCCCAACAATTATCTAATACAATAATATAACGGCATATATATTAGCAGTTCCTCCGAGTTCAGTTTGTGGCAACAGAATAGAATTTTCATTTGTGTGACGTCATTAATCGCTTGAAGATGGACGCAAGGTCAACACATTCTTGATGTCAATAACCTTAACCCTATTCCCGGCGGGGGGGGCTGAATCCGCCCCCCCTCGGGTTTTTTGCTTGCTAATTCCAGGCTTTTTGACGCAGCTTCACGAAACTTGGTCACTTTTCCTAGCTATTCTTTCCACGCGCTGTGACAAAATTTCACAATTCTACATTGCTCAGGGGCGGAGCCAGGTAGGCGTTTTTGGGAGGCACCTCAGGCCATTTTTGCCCCTGTTAGGGTAGAAGAAAAATGTCTGCCAAAAACAGAGTTTTTTAGATAGAACTTAAAACTTTATACGGATGTATAGCAAAATGGTTGGGCAATGTGCACACAAAATTTTGTTTGTCTGAGGTCACTTTATAAGGTCAGGTCAAGGTCAAAAGTCAAAATTTGTTTTTTTGCATAATTTCGGTGCCTTTTTTCAAATGCCAAACCCAAAATACATATGTCGTAGAAAGGTGCCCTCTACTTGTGTACCAAGTTTCAGCTTGATATCAGGTCGGGTCACGGAGCTATGACCTAAAATGTCAGTACGCGTACCCTATATTGCAATAGCCATAAAATGAAATTTTTGGAATGGACTGAATTCGAATGATTGAAAACGTTTACAGATAATATTAAATGCACACGAGATCATTCCAGGTGACCCCAAGGCCACTGGAGGTCATTTAAGGTCAAAGGTCACAAGTTGATCTGAAGAACGTATGACCATGGCAGTTCCCCTTTTTCATGTCCCTGGCACCGCCTATGCTAACATTATACAAACATTGTAATGCGAGTTTTACTTCTTTAGCATAGCATGACTAGCAGAAGCCAAAAAAGTGTTTTTACCTTTTTTGTTCACTCTGTTGTTAGAAAATTAATCCTCCTATTTTGAAACCCTGTGAACGCCCATGAATTTTCTCAAAATTTCAGATTTGTGGACCCATGGTAAAAGCCCTATCTATAATCTCTCGATTCATGCCAGTTTCATCGAAATCGGTCCATAAACAACGGAGTTATAAGAAGTCCAAAAGTACCTCCCATTTTGACATTTTTGCCCGCCTTCATCCACAAATTGCGAAATTTTGAAAATTTCTTTTTATAAAAATGTAGTTCACGTCATGGCGAATCGATTGCCGTTTGTTGCGATGAAATCGGACGAGTAGTTCTCGAGATCTCAGGGGGGGCCGAATGTGCCCCCCCCCCTGCCGGGAATTGACCATATCGTCTAGCCCTCCGGGAATAGGGTTAACCTTGGCAGCACTACATTTTCCGCCGCGGAATAATGTTGTTCTCCGCCAGTCGACTGCAGCACGGTATTACTGTGTGGTATGTTATCGTTACGATTTTGTTGTTATTTTTTAGAAAATCTAGTGGAAAGTATGGTTAGAAACAGGATGATACATTCTTTACATTGGGGGCAATTATACAAGCGATTGTTTGCGATTTCGTCGGGCATAAACTTACCTTTAGCCTGATTTTGGCCGCCGCTGACTCTGGTTAATATCAGACTGATATAGTAGCTCATAATTGCTTGTGTACTAGTCGTATATATTGGATTAATTTATGGCCATTAATATACCAGGAGACGTATTGTTATATGAATCAGTTGCAGATCAGAGGTACATGGAATTTATGTTTATCTTACATATACCAATATCCAGGGGTATTGGGACCCAGGCGAGGGGAAGGCAGCTGCCCCCCAACTTTGGACAAGATTAAGCAAAAGCCTATGGTGGTGCATTTAAAAAACGAGATAAAAGGCATGTTTATCCCGTCCTCCCCGCGTCTCCACAGAGGTTTCACTGCTGCTGCCAATACAGTTATGTATATTGTTTGATGTAAAACATATTGTTTCATATATACCAAAATATCTCATATACCATGTCTAAAAACCAGAAGTATGTCAAAGCTATTCTTGGAGATGCTAAATGCGTTCTCATCTTTCGGTCTTCTGCATTGGCATCCTGACATAAAGCAAGGGGTCAAGAGTACGGACAGGTCGAATGTCTTGAACATTTTCATGCTGTGATGTGAATGGGACTGAATTTTATAATTATTTACATCTCATTTCGAAGCGCTCTGCACACACTGCACCATGATTTGCGAATCAAATTTCGCGAAACGGTTGCCTGGATTCGCCCTCGATCTTTCCTTCTGGTTTCATGTCGCCCACCTTGCACAAGTCGCGAGAACCTCTTGCGCTATCACTTTATTACACTTGCAGTTGCAAGTTTACAAACGTCTAGTAGGATACCAAATATGGTTTCGTGCAACAGACAAATATAGCTCCGAAATCCACATGCAAGTGCTTTATTGGGCCTAAAACTTAATTTCTGTAATGTTAAGTTGTAACATGTAACATGTGTCGAGTAATCCATAAAAGGCTACCATTAAACTAAAAAATAGCCTACTTTTGATCCCTGTGGAATTTTGGTAGCTTTCCGAGAGTACCAGCGCAAAATTAGCCATCGTGAAAACGGCTAATAATACGCAAGACGAAAACGATGGCCCGAAAAAATCTTCCATCCGTAATGTTTTTATCCGGTTTCATAAGATCACATCCAATGAGAAACCAGTATTCGCACACAGAATGTAAATCGTGTCATTAAAGAAAACAATACTCTGGTCGGCATTCGGTAAGTCCAAAGCAATGGTGCACGGCCTTTTGATGATCGGTACCCTTGAGAATGTTGCTAGTCTCGTTGACTTTGAACAGGCATTTGGGATGAGTCATTTAAACTTTAAAAATACTCGGTTCTTCCACGTGTTTCTTTTCATTCAAAGGTCACGCAGTTCGTTGCTCGCTATTCCAGTTTAGTATTCGAGAGCGTTGTTAACTCAGCCCGACCGAGTGGGGGGGGGAGGGGGCGGTTGACCGCCCCCTGAGGTTTTCCAAGACTGCGAGAGAACAAACGAACGCAGCATCACAAAATTTTGTGTACTTTTTGCTTGATCATTTTTACGTCATGCTTTAACTTTTGACCTCAGGTCGAGTCAGGTGTCTGGCCTAGGTCAGGCCAAGGTCAAGAGCATGGCGCTGCAAGCGCGTGCGCGAAAACGTGGCGCCGGCGGGTGCTTGAAAACACAGCAGAATTTCAGTCCATTTGCGACAAAGTGGAAGCTGCTCATAATATTTCATGCCGCATCATTTTTGGAGAGCTCTTGCAAAAGGCAATGCGAAAAACTCGGTTTCAGTTGTATTGAAACAGCTTGGTGCATTTCGGACAACCACAATGACTGCTGATTAGGACAAAAGCATGACGCATAATTCTAGGCACCGATTATGACAGAATTATCCTCCCCTCCCTCACGTAAAAAACATCTTAGATGAGTTCTTTCTAGCATCCATGCAACCAAGGACTCGAACAAAAGTTGACTTCATGGGTCACTTGCATTGACCACAGTGGGATTAAATCCTAGCCCTCAATCATGCAGTCCCTAGAAACTGGAAGTTCAACTTGAATGGGGAGGGGTCTCATACCTGGGAGCCTGTCTCCCTCCTCCAAACATTCACCCTGTTACAGGAGGTCCTGTTGCAGCCATGCATTCAGACAGAAGAAAATAATTGCCTCTGCGTATACCAATCTCAGTCACTCTGCAGTTTCTATGGATTAATTTCTTTTACATCAGCTATGCACCTACTTTTTACCACCTTGGTATCAAATCAACAACCAACTAGGTGTCCATAGACCCGTTGCAACCAACAGAATGATAAACGGTCATCAGTGTTACGTGGGCGCGGGCTTCCTGTTTAGGCCCGTGTGTTTGTTTGTTGTGAGTTAGGGCGCACAGCCTCTTGGCTGTGCTCTGTGAAAAAAATCCAAATTGCATCTCGTTAAGCGTCAGTCATTCATGTGCTGTTTGGGTCCACGCGCCTCTTGGACGCAAGGAAAAATCGTTTGTGCGCCGATCTTTAACGTCATCGAAAACTTCAGCATTCAGTCGCTTGCAAGCAAATTCCTTCCATTTTTTCGTACTGGTGTGGAAAGGAAGGCAAAAATGCCTGCAATGCCGTAATTTAGCCAAATATGTGCATTTTTCCTTGTCAATCGTGATAAACAACGATCACATAGAACTCATCCATGCAAGCTGATTATTTATTTATTTAATTGATTATTTCACCGCTTCGGACAATCCATACATAACGTGGCTGTTCTCAGCCCAGTGTCACGGGATATAAGACAGCATGGTATGGGCGGGCAGGTTGTTTTACAGGCACTTGGAGCACAATGAGCTACAAGCCACACAGTTACACGCATCCATTACGATAAACAGCACTAAAGAAAACACGGAATATTAGTCAAAATAAGGGACTGTGCATGTTGTCCTGGTCTAAAAACGTCTCAAGGTTATTTTTAAATGAGTCTAGTTCCCGGCGTCTTATACCTGATGGCAGTGGATCATATAGACTACAGGCTCGGCAGGCGAACTGTCGCCTGCAAGCCTCGGTTCGGATTGCGTGGCATGTGAAGGTTACCCTGTCTTGTAGGCCTAGAGCGAAATTTTGAATTTAGGTCGAAAAAAGAGGCCAAAGAAGATGGTTCTCGCCACTCGTGGAATGCTGTGGGTTAGAGAAATGCAATGGTAAGCAGCCAACTGTGTGGAGGTAAACCAGCCTGGTCCTTTTAAATTGTCCACTATGTGGCCGAACTTTGGTCTTCCAGACACCACCCTTGCACGAAAATTGACTACCTTTTGAAGCTGCCCATGGGCTTTGTCAAAACAGTTGCCAAATACAGAAATACGGAACCGCACTTGGAGAATCAGGCCATGGACGATGTTAGCTATGATGTTTTGTGGCATGCAGTGACGTATGTAGCTGAGGCCAAACAGCAGCCTGAAACATTCATGTGTGATGTGTGCTACATGGGCGTCCCACGACAGGATGGGGTCGAAAATGACTCCCATGTTCTGCACCGTAGGTTCGGGGCCAATGCTTTCTCCACGAAAGCTGATCCTAATGTTGGAAGCACTGAGAAGGTTCCGGCCACTGCCGAACATCATCGGCTGGGTTTTCTCTGCGTTCACCTCACAAGAGTTGCCTGGAACGAAACGTCAGGGAGAGGAGAGACGGCGTTCCATGCGGTCAATCGGGACAACAGCGGCGCCTTGTCCATCGTACACCAAAATCTGCCTGCCATAGGCTCGTTACGCTGGACGGCATGGACCGCGAGCGCAAAGTAGCTCAGGTCGTTCACAAACACGCCGTACAACAACGGCCCCAGAGCCCTGGAAAACCCCACTGCGGTTCTGCAGCGGCCGCGACAGGAACCTGCACTCGGGAAAGATCCGCGATAGGAACGCTCTGGGCATGATTAATGAGCCGAGAGCGGAACCGTTCACCGTCGACTCCATGTAGATGTGATGTAGTCAGCTCGGAGCGAGCAATGACATCGAAACGTTCGCCTTAGCCGATCAGGCGAAGGAGTGTAATCTCTTCCCTGTCAGTCGAGGAGAGGATGTGGTGACATGCGCTGATCAGCGCGGCCCCGATCGAGTGCCGCGGCCTAAAACCGTGCGGAACAGGAGAAAGGAGGTCGTTGTGAGAGGGTGCATATAAAGTTGACGTTGCATTGTCCGCTCAGCGATGTCGGCAGCGATGGGGACGAGGGAGATGGGCCTGGAGCTGGCGGAGCCGGATGAGCACCAGATATGTGGATGGGATGGACGACGGGGTACTTCAAGACGTTTGGAAAATTATTTTTGCCTGAGCAGGTGCTGATAATGTTCAGCAGCGGCTGACCAATCGTATCAAAGTACAAGTTAAATGTGCATATGTACAGGCATATGCATAGGCAATCCGCACCGCAGGCTGATGTGCTGCGTATGCTCTTTATGACACGTTTAAGGGTCTCATAGTCGTTAGTGGGAACAATGAAGGCACAGGATCCAATACGGGCAGTCGGCAAATAAAATCGTCAGGAAGGGTTCCGCGCGCAGCTACTTCGCGTGCAACACGCGGTCCCACTACGACGAAATATTCGTTGAGTTCGTCAGCACTGATCGCGGGTTGACAGCACAGTGTTAAAAAGACGGTGTCCGGGGAATGGCGTCAGCGACCAAGCGTTTGCTAAATTGGCGACCACAACCGGAAATAAGCGCCCTTTAAAATGCATCCCTCCCGATTAATTTATATATGCCTAGAAAATGTCGTTCCTGAGTAAGCTTGAGTCTAGGTCCGGTGATTTCGTTATTTCAAAAATGTGCTAGGACTATTCCGATAATACTACCAGCTCTGTTGCCATTCGTACCTACCACTTTTTCTACTGGGCCCTTCGTCCCGCAGCGGACACCGCTCTCCTGGCGACCTCATGTGTTAAACCAATGGCATTCCATGGTCGCCAAAAGCGCTGACGAGAGGCCAGCCTGTGTTCGTCGTGGTCGGCGCCCAAAAAGCTGGTTGTAACCCATGGGCGCCTTGGTAGGATACGCGGATTGTCCTTGGTGTAGATTTCAGATTTCATTGTTAGTGTGGGCAGTCGAACTACCTCGGAACTGCATTGCTTGTCGTAGGTGAGATGGTGTGAGGATGAACACCAAGAAAAGACGAAACACAGAGGAGAAAACTGCGGGTGGTGTGAGGATACATGACAAGAAGAGGGTGAGGAGAAAGTGTGTACGTGGCCACGAGGGATGCTCATGGTCAGGTACCGAGCAAAGCATATACAAACATACAAAGAACAAACATGAGGGACATGAGCCAATGAAGATGTTTTCGGAAAGCCAGTTTGCTCGCGGAGGACGCTGTTCAAGCTGGATAAGACATGAAGGTATGTACGCAGTACCTACTCAGTTTATGAAAATTTGACTTTTCTGGTGTTTTCATTTTTATTTTTATTTTTGCTGTTGAATCTGTCTTTTAGTTACTGACATTAAATAAAAATAATGACCGTGATGCACATTCTGTATAACTCCTGTTTGTGCATCTAAGTCAAATAATGATATTGTCACATGATGTTCACTTTCATGACAAAGCTTTGGCTTGTGTATGTACTACCTAAGCTTCGGCCTTAGATAACGAAAACATAGCAATGTTCTTGGAGAATGTTATTTCAGTTTACTCTTAGCTTGCTGTGCAACTGTAATATTACGTTATCATAGCTACTATGGCAGGACCATTTTTCCAACCCTGCTTTTTCTAGAGCCATGGAAAATGAGTGTTGATTAACTAAATGTAATTTTTCAACACAGATACTTCATATGCCAGTGCTTCCTTTTTGCAGAAAACATTAATGCAGATGGCTCATCTATTTGGAGGCCTTTCGTTTGTACCATTTTGGTGTTCACGAAACAACCGCAATAGGCACTAAGGGCGGAACGTGTTCAGGCAGGGGGGGGGGGGCGCCGGCTACTTTTCGAGTCATTTCTGTACAACGCCATAAGATGAATGTATGGCTAACATGATATCATATGATAACATATCATATCTAACATGATAACATATATGTATGGCTAACATATGAACCTGATATCCTCATTCAGGATGAGTTCTCGAAGAACTCACTGTATGATGGCGCACAACATCCTCACGGATCTTGGTGGTTGTTGGCCTGTATGCCGCATGCTGTGTCTTGTGGTTCCAATAACAAAAAAAAAACATACGTGATCCAGAAAACATGCTTGCTGGAATCTGGGCGTAAGGTTTAGTACCTGTTGACGACCACAAATAAATACAAGAATACAAATACAAAATACATTCATCCTTCCTGAGCCCTAAATGAATCAGCATAAGGATGGTATGGACGAACCACGGCTAAAGAAGGCAACGGCTTCTTTGAAAGAAGAAAATTTTGATGATCTCCCAGACAAAAAGCCCGCTAGATTTTGATCATTCATGATCATGGATCTGTTGGAAAGCCATCGTCAGATCAGCAGGACACATTTGCCTTTTTGGAATTAGGCTCATGTCAAAGTCTACAGAGGTCTCGCATGTAAACGTCATGTACGTGGCTCCAAAGGTATAAAGAAGTAAGAAGACTTCATTTAACCACGTAATGCAGCAAAAGAACACCTGAGGTCAGACTGATGGAATGATGAAACGCCCCGCCTGCTACAAATTACAAATTCGTGTAGAGCAAAATAAAATACAAATACGGGTGCACCATCGTCAACGAAGCTGTTCAATGTGTGATAATTCGGGACACGTGTAGCAGACAGTTTTCAAGACTGCGCAATTCCTGACCAGTCCGCAGTGAGCCTTCTATCTATCCCATCTATCTATCTATCTATCTATCTATCTAACTATCTATCCCGGCCCGACACCGAGACGTTTACCGCCCCGCTGCTCTCTCCTTTCCCCACGTTACGCCCCGCCGCCACCGGTTCCTCTCAGCCGGTGGCTGGCTCCGGCACGACTGCCATTTATCTTGACGTCCGTGGCCCAGGGCCGGCTGAGCGGAACGCGGTAGACCTCCACTGCCAGGCACGACAGGCCGTGTGAGTGACTGAGCTGTTGAACCCTGCGACGGCCTCGGTACTTGGGGAGGAAAAGGGCCCAGGGGTGACCAACATCCAACCCGAGCTCGTGCCAGCTCAGGTCTTACGTGGAAGTTCTAACCACTGTCTAGTCCAATGTCTAGGCTAAACTAGTGTCTAATCTACTGATTGCAGTCCCTCAAGTTGCCAGTTTATTCATTTACATTTTTCGTACTGTTTCCTACTCATTAATCGGCAGGCTTGGCACCTGAAATGTTGTCCTGCATTCCTGTGTAAAGCACACAGAATACCATATGGTGTCATTATAAGATATCGTCTACATATTCGCGAAGCACCACCCTCTTCGAGCGATTTCTAGATAACCGACGGGATGAGTTGGAGCGCTGCATGGCCCTGCTCAATGAGCTCGTGGACGACGACGTGTTCCACCGGAAGCTGTCTATCGCGTGCAGCACGGTCTCCGAAGACAGCGTGGAGTCGCCGGCTGGCCCACCCAGCCACCTGACTCTGCGTCCCTTCTCCGCACCACGGGGTGCCTGTCCGAACCTGGACGACGCTGGCGAGTTGTGTGACCAACGCTGGCGCACTGCTTGATTAACGCACTCTGGCGCGATTTTCCCGGAACAAATAGGTGTGTTCATGTGGCCGGCACAGTCGGGGCGCACCCGATTCCCTTCCTCAGTACTTCGTGCCTTCGCAAGTGCGTAGAGAAAGCTACATTTTAACTTCGTCTAATGCTACGTTTAATGAAACGGCCAGTTTTGCCGGGCACATCTGCTCTCATGGTGCATCCAAATATGCCTTCATTTTTCCACGCGGTGCGCAACATAACGGTAGATGCAATAGCGTGACCTGAGGCCAGGGGTGTTATTTTGTGTAAATGATGGGGGAAGCGGACCAAGGGCCCTACTGGGCCCGACAGGCTAACATCCCCCAAAATGTGGCTTTCTCAACGTCGCCAGCTGCCAACTGCCGCCAGGATAGGGGGGGGGGGGTGCGAAAGGGTCGTGGTCCCCTGGTCCGCACCTCCCACTGACGAAACCCGTGGTTGCGACAGGCAGATTGAGACATGGCACATCTGATAATGGGCTCAGAATACGACACTGGACGAATTCCGCAGCACATGATATTCTCTGGACGCGACCATGGTCACTTGACATAACCCGGGCACAACAGAGAGACAAGCAATATCTAGCAAAGGAACGATGAACCTTTTCCGACACAATGCTGCGTATGCCAATGGATTTTGCTTATTCCCACCGGGATGCCGATGCCAAATCAACGATAAATTCCGCCTGTCTGGTAGAAAAATTACCGCTCTACAAGCTCCACCCATGGGCAAAGGCTTCTGATGGATATGTCCTGCGTCAGACAACCTGAAGGACGAAGTGGAAATTTTCCCATGATGAAGACATAGAAAAATACTTTGTTCACAGCTCGTAAATCGCGAAATCCCGGGATGCATCATACGATTGGGGATTTTTGCTGATCAGGCTTAAAGATGATGAATCATGCCACAGGGGTAGGGCGGGGGGGGGGGGCTGAGGGCATGGTCAAAGCAAAACATTTAAAGATAAATGAACAGGACCGCACAGAACGTGATGTTTGCATGACAGATAAACGCGCCCATATAGGGCTAACATCACAGCTCGAAGCGGTTGGCCTGCCGGCGTCGTTAGCGCTGCGAGCGGCCGGCTGGCTGGACACGAGCTGGTCACAGCTGACATACGAGTCAATGGCAATCTGCAGGTCGCCGAATAGGTCAGAATGGGCCTTTTTGACATCCTTTGGGTGTTTACCTCCAGCAGTTGCAATGCGTGGTCCCGCGTCAAAAGGAGGACGGCACAGAATCCTGTTCAACATCTTCGGAGGCATCTCCGGCTGGCCATTGTGACGCAAACGATGCCACAAGCAAGTCAGACATTTAAACACGCCACAAACGGAAACTTCCCTTGCGATCAGCCCCCACGCATTCAAGACGATCCCTTCAGAGGAAGGTGCAGAGGACAGGAGACTGGAGCCGGCAGCATGACGGCATTGCGTACTGCTTGGAAAGCAATGTATCGGGTCGTGCAGAAGCTTGGAAGGCACCGTAGAAGTATGGAGGCTCACGATGCTTCTGAGTGTGATCTCTTCCGTCGGAAATGTATAAGGGTGGCAGTATGCAAGTGGCAAAACAGACAGGTTTAGCATGTTTGATCTCCATGTCGGTAGGCAAGATCTGATGTTAGAAATTGATAGAAATATGAAAATAATACAAATTATGCGTGATAGTTTTCCAAAGTCATGCAAACGTTTTGTAAGCGTACGTCGTTACATTGATCTTAAGAAGAGGTACCGTGGGCTCTTTGCGTTAACCCAAGCTATTTTTCCGTTGCTCGCGGAAAACGGAGGGGAAGGGTTCCCAGGACCTCTCCTCAAATGCGGACAGGGGGCGGGCGGGCGCGTCTGTTGGACGGGATATTGGCTCCTTTAGCTTAAGCGAGCCAATGAGGAAGCCGATGAACTTGAAACCGTAAGGGCGGTCAAAACGCTTTCTGCTGAGAGGCCGCGTACTTTAGTTTGCCGCTGCTCTCGATGTTTTTGAGGCAGCTTGGGTGACTCGCACGAAGTTGACTCGCACGAAGACTCACGTTCTCCATCAGCTGCGATCAACGTTAGTAGTCATATGTGCGTTGTAGGCATTAGTGTGTTGCTTGGCAGATTTCATTTATTTGTGGAGGCCTTTATCCGTTTGTTTTTCCCTGCTAGAAACGGACGAACGGCTTCAGTAAGACATACCAAACTTTCCTTACGCCTTCCCCAACAAGGTGGACATGGCGCCAAGAAGTTCTCTACGCCTAAAAATTGTTTTAGTTTTGCTCTGAAACTGTGTTCTGTGTGTTCTGTGTTCTATGATGTCAGCCCGTTCGGCTCAGCCGAGCGACGCTTCCCGGCAGCTGGAGCCTTTTTCGTTATACACGTCATAGATCAATATGTTCCCAGGTAGGGCGCCTTGCTGAATGTTTTTTTGTGCCCCCCCAAAAAAAGAAAAACATTTCCAGCAGCTAAATATGTGTATAAGATGACTATTTGGCACGGTGATGGCCTTTTAAAAACAACAAGAGTTGATCACTCCCCTCCGGTTGGCGACCAGTTTACAAAACTTGTATCCAGTCGGCGACCACTGACAACTTTTTTTTTAGCCCTGGACACGCATACCCTTGCTGCTGCCGGTAACCTGACGGACGTTCTTACGCACGGAGATCGGACCCTGGTCCTCGACGCGCCGGCTAAGTCGTCTCGTGCATCCCGACGTATCGCGGGTTCCATTGCGCGGTTGAACACGCGATATCCGTTCTCATCACTGCCGTCTCGCCGAACCTCGCGAGAGCCCGCCGCCGACACATCCGGTCACGAGTTTCATCTGGCACATGTGGAGCGCCTGGCTTTCCAATGGCCACTCGCTTCGTGGGAGCAAAGAAGTCAATGACAGGGTTAAAAGTCCGAAGGCAATGCTGACACCGATCCGAAGCGCTTCCCTGTCGGTAAGCTGGTGCCCGTCAGTTCGACGTAAGCTGGCGAGAAGCTCCGCAACGTTCGCCCCTTTAAAAGACGGCCAGTCCACGACAGGGGGTTTGGATCGAGAGCGAGGGATGCACAAGGCTGGAACTACAAACTGGTGCGACATGAAATCACACTCGCCGAACTTTTTGATCAGGCCACGATCATTCACGATGATTGTATGAAGCAGCGTTCCGGTGGGCATCGTGACAAGCACGGTACGTGGGCACCATAAGTTACGACAGTGAGTAAGGGGAAAATTGCACGTTTTTTTAGATGAAACTGATTCATTTACTAGACAGTTACAATTCAGGTCACCACCTAACAATGTCTTTGAACCAGGTTACTTCATCAAAGCATGTTGCAGTTGCGTCTCAAATGTTCCAAAAACCGCCTCCGGGGCTGCCACTCTCCTCTTCGGCTGCCGGTACACAACTGAGAGCACGAATCGGAGCCGCGTTGTCCGGCCCACGGCACGCCGTTCCTCCATGCCCACTCTCGTAGGGTCGGTCGGCTCGGCGGACCCGGCACCCAGGGAAGCTCAGCAGTCGTGCTGCTGTGCTGGGCTTGATCTAGCTCTCGGTAGCCGACTGCAGGCCATAGCGTCTTTTACCGGCTTCGTGACCGAGTTCCAGCAGTTTTGGTTTGATTGACTGGATGCTGATGGCGCCTAGCAGGATGCCACCGCGAATGTCTGGTGCCTGTCATCCCTTGACGCGCCGCGTCTGCGCCGTGGCCTCCGCCGGTGCATACCCCTCCGTCCGGGCGGTGCTGTCTCCGCCCTGGCGGGTCCGTACCCGGTGGGCCGGCGGTGGAGCGGTGCCGGCCGCCGGCTCGCCTGCGGCCTCGGTCAGAGGCGGACCCAGCGCGCCCGGCCGCCGGTGCAGGTGCGGGCGGGACCGACAGGCGCTCAGCCGGCAACACCGCCCCTGTTCGCGCGGAGCTCAGCTTGTGACCGTCGAGGTCGGGCGCGGTGGGGCGGCCAGGGCGCGGACGGGGCGGCTGATCCGGCGAATGTTGATTTCGCGTTTGAGGGATCTTTCACGGTGCGAGGACGCCGGCAGTACGGAACTGAACTGCGGAACTGCTGCTGTCGCACTGGAATTCGCTGAAGTCGCGAAGGTCAGTGCTGCGATCAGCAACAACACGCCAACTATGGCGAGCAGCCGACAACACGCCAACTATGGTGAGCAGCCGACAACACGCCAACAATGACGAGAAGCCGACAACACGACAACTATAGCGAGCAGCCGACAGCACTCCAACTATGGCGAGCAGCTGACAACACGCCAACTATGGCGAACAGCCGACAACACGCCAATTATGGCGAGCAGCCGACAACACGCCAACTATGGCAAGCAGCGTCATGTAACGCACCAGGTCACCGTACGTGGAGATGGAGATGATGCCGATAGTTTGTCGCGTAACGGTGTGTTTACCTTCGCTGTCATGCTTATCATTCTGTGCGTCACGCGCGAGCTCCCGCTCACATGCGCCTTCACGCGGAACCTGGCACACAATTATTTACGTTTTTTGTAGTTGACCTGACCGGGTCGAATGGGGTATCGCTAGTATTCTTAGGCACACAAATATCGATTGCTCTTTGAGCCGTTGCACCAGTTCAGTTTGGGTTAAAATGGCGCGGGGGCGCCTACCACCCCCTCCCCATCATCGGTGGGAGTGGAAATCCCTCCCGTGCGGCTAGGTTGGTTGGTTGGCTATTGGGACTTACAGGCACACCGACGTCAAGTTCATTTGGCTCCCACCGTCCGGGGAGGGCAAAGCCTATCGCACCGACTGCAAAGAACGGTCTGAGGCCCTCAGCCCAATTTCTTTTCGGCCAGCCGCAGCCATGGCTCGAGGCCGGCGCGGCGCGGCGCGCCGGGCCTGCGCCGCGAGGCCGGCGCCGCCCCATTGATCGGCCCCGTGCGGCCGTGCTGCACGGGCGTGGCGGGCAGTTTCGAGTCGGCAGGCTGACCGTGCGGCCCGCGCCGGCGGCCGCGGAGGAAGCGCTCAGTTCCGGTCCGCTCCGTCGCCGGACCGGGCCGCGGCAGCTCTGTGAGGGCAGTTCTCTGAGGAGCCGCCGCACGCGCCGCGCCTGGCGCCGTCTCTCCTCGCCCTGCCGCTCGGGCCAGTCGGCCTGTGGCCCGGAAGGCCCCTGTGGTGGTCTCTGAACCGGACACTGGATCAGCTGGTGAACCGGGTGAGTTTCTGAGGGGGCGGCGTCCTGTATGGTAGTCATGCCACGTCGGGGTCGATCAGGTTGTGGCATGTTCGGAGGCAAACGTAGAACTTCTTTACTGGAATGCAGATGGTCGGCGCTTAGATAATGAGCGTGCCCTCATTCTTGTGTCGCGGAGCAAAGTTTGTGCAAAATGCAAACGACCCTGCCCTTATCATGGGGGTAAATTAATAATTTTGTCGTTGCGATCTAATAAACCAGAACCGCTCTTTGTGGGCGCTTGACGGGTTTTTCCTAAAACTGGAAACATTGTTTCAAACATTGTCTGAGACATGTATTTTCCCTAAACGCATTTTGCATTAGAAAAGGATCAGCACTAGTTAGCTAAGTCCTGAAAAGATTGCATTCGATGGTCGACTTGGGAATTTAAAACGCAACGCAGTATTGCTTTGATTTCTTGGAGAGTGAAATGTCTTAAGCCTGCGCAAATAGCCAAATCCTCTTAAATAATGTATTTCTTTGCTTTACCAGAAGAAACGCACATTGGAAATAGAAAAGTATCTCCCGATTCCCGATATAAAAAAGCTTTCCCTGAAAACGGTGGATCCGGGTGACGACCTCCACAAAAAGTATCCCGGCCAGCTGCACAACATCGTTGTGCCGACGTTGGTGATCTGGCCTGGGATGCATTTTGGCAGACGGTACTGTTTTCATGTTTAGTGAAAACCTCTGAAGAAAACTGTATGCTTTGGTCATGTTCATATAGCAGTTGTACATTAGGCTCACGATGCCCAGAGTTATCATGCCATTCGCTCCTGTACGTGGGAAACATTCACGTAAGATTCCCATGTTGCCCGCTATGGACAACTGTAGGCAATGAAGATATACGAGATTGGGTAGTAGGTGGTATCCGGCTTCCAGCTCCAGGATGATATACGCAGTGTCTTGACGCCCATCCTAGCAAATTGCCATTCATTCTCAGAGAAAGGGCTGGTCAACACCAGCACGCATTGCAGCCCAGTGCGGTATCAACGCTATGCAACGATGGCATTCGGCACCTGACAACAGTCTTGCGCTTGATTTTGAATCGATTCGCATTCGGCTGCCTGGAGTGGAGCAAATATAAAGGCTTTGGAAAAACTAAGGTTTGTTTGTTTGTGTGTTCATAAGTGTTTGTAAGTGCGGAAGTGTTTTCTGTTCGCGTCGCGTCTTTGTGACCTTGGTTTTTCAGTCATTTGTGGGACTGATCCAGCGTCGGTTGCGTTGTCTGGCGACGTTTTCAAACTGGAAGCCATCCGCCAGAAGGCCGACGAACATCCAGGCCCTCTTGTAAATGTACTGTTACCTTCGAATGCATCGGTTTCTCCTCTCGTCTAGTCTGAGCAGCATCACTGCGGCTGTTTCGACGGCATTTGTGAGGAATGCCCTCCTCGCATAAGCCGTCAGCAATGCGATTTACCGGCAATGTTGATGCGGCCATTTTGTGGGATGACCTCGCAGGAGGCAGTTTTGAAGGTACCGAAGAAAGCGTACAGATTTCAAAATCGCTCGTTTAGATCTCGCATGTTATCGCTCCCCATGCCAGGGGATATTTGAGCATTCCCTTCAGGTTTTTCCGCCACAGCGGAAAACGGAAAAATACAGAGCCGCCAAATTTACGGTACCTTTTCTATCATTCATTGCTCGTATCCTGTTAGAATCTTAGCCCCTGGTCAGATAAAGTCACTGTCCTAGATCAGGTCAAAGAGTTCAGCCTACAAAAAAATCTGGCGCCCTGTAACATCCTCGGGGTTGAACAGAGTTTGCTTAAAATTACAGGAGTTATAGCATACGACAGAGAGTACAGTTCGTATTTCTCAGATTTAAAAAAAATCCGCGCCAGTGACCTGAGGTCAGGTTAATTTTGGTCCCTTTTGAGACTGCCTAAAGTTGAACGGATTTTTACCGGACTGCGATGCTCAGATATTATCGGCAGCATGGCCTCTCACATGTGCCATCATCATATTACCGGAGCACCCGTGACCTTGGCTCAAGGGATAACCTATCAATATGGGTGCATGTTATAAACGCGAACTTTTTGCCCAGAGTGAGTAATTTCCAGCCCTATAGGGTGAAAATGGACGCCAGACTCGAATTTATGGCTGAAAATAATCTTTTCTCACAATGTAGGACAAAAAAGTCACAGTGCGCTAAAGAGTTTGTTGTAGCTTTGAATGGGTCACCGCAATGTGTAAAAACAACGCTAGAGATAAGCTACGACAGGACGGGCCCATTCAATAAACCTGCATGGCCATGTGCACCTTACTTATTCTTCCCCACAGCAAACGCATCAAGTGGCGTCGGAGACGGTCGGCTGGTGACCTCGTATGATCTCTCATGCCCCCAGTGAACGTTCCTCAACCCTGAAAAATATTCCACGTTCCACGTACACCCGCTAAACTTTGGATATCTCAGTTTCTATCACTTGAAAATTTGACCTTTGTTGACCTCGGCTGACCTTTGTTCAGCCCGAAATTGTACGTGGGTATCTTTAATGCGCATATCTTTAATGCGCAATATCTTCAGTGCTTTCCAATGACGTATCTTTCATTTTCCTCAGATACATGGTTCACGAGTTAGACTGGGATGTTCCAACCCCCCCCCCCCTGGTACGGGAGGGTGGACCTGACCACTGGTGCGGGCTGGCTATCAGCGTCACAAGTGCTTGATGTGTGCGTGCGTGTGTGTGGCGAAGACGACTTGGGTATTTTCTTCGATCCTCAGTAATTGCAAAATATCAACGTCATCACGTATGTACGTCGTGGTCCGGTGGTTACCGCTTGTTATCGCTATGTTAGAAAATCCAGCACCTATGCGAGGCTGAATTTTCTGGCCGGAGCCCCTGGCTCAATTCGCAGTCGTGTGCAAAGCGTGGTCGAGGAAGCTTCCCTTGCAATGGTGTTTCCTCTGCAGGGGCTGCATTTTAAATGTGTTCCTCGCAGTGTGCAGTTTTGCCATCATTCTGGTATTTTCACTGGCTGGTCTGATATGTTGATGCGTACGCGGAAAAGCACTCCCAAACATAGCGAGGACCATGGAGCCCCGCTGTCAGCTAGGCTCCAATCCCGCTTGGGGCGGATACAGCGGCGCCGATGCCCCCCGACCCCAACAAAGCGGAGGGGAGGGGGCCGGGAGGCCGGGAGACAGGAGGGGAGGGGGACCGCGACGTGCGCGCGCCGTATCCGCCACCAGCTGACGCGCTCCCGAGATAGCCGGTGCTGCGCGCGCGCCGGCCAGACGGCGGCGCCGCCGCAGTCGTTTTCAGCGTGGCGGAGACGGAGGACCACGGTCTGGCCGTGCTACCTGCCGCCAGCGCGGACGGTGGGCGCCGCCCAGTGATCTCGCCCGCACCTCGAAACGGCACGGCGGCCGCCGCGCCGCAGGGCGGGGCCGTCGAGTGCGTGCCGCCGGCGGTGCGCGGCGTGAAGTGACGTCCAGCCGGCGTGCCGGGAGGAACTGCGGCTCGGCGGTCGCCGTCTGTGAGGTAGGGCGGCGACGCCCGCGCCCGTTTCGATCCCCACGCTCGGCCTGGGGGGAGGGGGCGCGTGGTGGTGACGATGCCGCCGCGATGCTGTTTGCGCGTGGGCGCGGAGATATTGATCTCTCGCCCTGGGTCCCTGGCGATCTGTTTGCCGCGGGAAGAGCGGGCCCTGTGGGAAGAAGGCCGTCGTGGCGCGGGCTTTTCTGTGTCGTTTCGCGCCACCGGTGGTGGCATCGGTCACCATGGGCGTAGCAGGCCATATTGACGGGCAGAGCGTTGGCCGTTCCAGCTTTTAGGAGCTGTAGCACAAGCTGTCTTTTGTTGGGCCATGTCGAATTACCTGGAAATGGTTTTCACATAAGCCAGCAACGAAAAAGTCTCTGCACCCGTAGTCGACCAGGCAGTGAACACCGGCGTTCTTATCATCCTGGCTCTTTCCCGGAAGAGCGGAAGGGGCCGCGGGGCGGGGGCGGGAGGGGGCCAGGACTACTTCCCCGTAATCTTGAAAATTTTGTTTGCGTGGAAAGAATCGAGTTCAGAACGGCTTCGCCCCTCCCCCACTCGGAAAATACATATGGATATGTTGCACGTATGTGTGGGTACGTATGTCTTTCGGCATTTCAGACGACCGTAAAGGCAATCTAAATTGATTATTTAGCCGCAATAAGCCAGTAATATGGCCCAGTCAGCGGGTATCAGTCAAGTTGTCTCCATGCCATCGCGTAATTTTGACCCCTAAAGCTGGCCTCTTCGGTGTGGCGAAATGTTACAGCCATTACACCTTCAAATCGTGGTGGTTTGAGGCGTGCATAAAAGTGATTTAGATGCGCGTCCGTGCGGCGTGCATGCAGTGTCCCCCGATATCTGTCATTCGTGTTGGATGGATAAGGTCTGTTTGGACACGGCTTCAAGCTTTGGCAGAAACACTATCGAGATACGACAAGGATTCTCGACTTCCTCTCGTGGTGAACCTTGAACTGTACTACCACTGAAAACGACGTGGCACTGGGAGTCATATCTAGCTCCAGTAAGTTCCCATGACATTAAATCACTTCAGGCATTTGCAAAATAAGTTTAAAAGTACATTAAAATGTGGCCCCTCAAATATCCAACTGGATGACGCTTGTTTCATTTGTGTGGCTTAGTTTTCATGGCGGGAGCTCTTCTTCTGCTGCGACTATGCGAGAAAGGAGGGAAGTTTTTTTTTGTTCTTCTAAAAGCTTTTTGGAACACGTATTATCGTACTCATTTTTTAAAACCCAATTGCACTGGGAATAAACAATGAACATCGCTCTTGGAGCGCGGACACAAAATTGTGGAACAATTTAAACTCATTAGTGTATTCTGCCTTACGTCGAGCATTGCAAGCACACCAGATCATGTCCGTCCCACAAGGGACGCTGTGGCCAATATGTGTCCGTGTTATGTGCGGCTCTTCTTGCTCGCACACTACGACGCTATACTGTGGACAAGACTGCCGCTTATCGCAGATGTCACACAGACTGCACGCAGTTCGGTTCCGGGCAACAGCGATGTTTCGTCTTTCCGCCACAACCGGCCTGGGAGGCTGCGACGCGAAATGACCTTGCCGTTCGAGAGTGTCGATAAATAGCCCATTCACCAACCAACCGGACTGCATTTGTTCGTTGCTCGCGTGTCTCGCAGCAACGGCGGCGTCTCGCGAACCTGTCAGCACGCGTCTCGCTCGCGGTTGGGCAACAAGCGTACCCGGAGCGTTTGCGCTTGACCTCCTGCCGCCCGCTGCCTTCGGACGGCACACAACAGCCCGACGCCTGCGTTCGGCGTGGCGCTGGCACGGCGTGCTCGCGCCCCGGCGGCCGGCTCGCTCCGCTGCAGCGTGGTGGAATCGCGTGCCGCCCCCCGACCTCCGCCGGCGCCCCGGCCAAGGTCAGCCGGCCTCCGTCGGCCGGCGCTATCACCGCGATGCCGGTCGCCGGGCCGCGGGGCCTGCGCTGTCTACGTCCGTGCTCTGCGAGCCACTCGCGGCCCCTTCGGCAGGAAGAGACAACGGCGCAGGAGGCTGGCGGGTCTGCGCACGGGCTGTGCGTCGCGCCGTTGACGTCTGGGCGATGCCGTGACCGTCCGGTTTGAGCGGGAGCGCTCGCTGTGATGAGCAGTGACCTGACTGCTGACTGACTGACTGACTGAGGATCAGTGACCTGCCTGGCGCGGGTCGCGGCGTGACGTCCGGAGTCGGTTCCGCGTGCGAGGCCGCACTCAGACGGGCCTGAGTCGCGGCGGTCTGAGCGGGGAAGTGTCGGGACGGGGCTGGGTCGGGACGCTCTGCGCTGGGCGGTGTTTAGACGGGTTTGGGTCGGAGTCCCGTGCGCGGCGGCGGCGGGTCGGTAGGGCGCGCGCTGCGCTGCGCCGTCCGCGCCGCTCCCGCGGCCGCCCACGCTATCGCCGTCAGCGATTATTATCGGTGTCGGCGCCCCGCGCCGCGCGCTGCCGAATCCTTCAGCGGCGTGCTGTCTGCCTCAGGAAGCCGGCGGCGGCGGCGGCGGCGGGATGAGGCGTCCCGGCCTGCTGCGGCTGCTGCTGGCCGGCGGCGGCCTCCTGCTGCTGGTGCTGGCGCTGGCCGCGCTGGACGGCGGCTCGCCGGCGCTGCGCCGGCGCCTGCCGGTCGCGCGCTGGGGCCCGGCGCCCAGCAGCCTCGACCGCTTCGAGTACCTGCGCAACGACGACGTGTGCGGCGCCGGCGAGCCGGTGACGGCCGTGGTGGTGGTGCACTCGGACCCGCGGCACCCCGAGGTGCGGCACGCCATCCGGCGCTCGCTGCCCACCCAGCTGCTGCGACGGCTCGGCGTGCGGCGCGCCTTCATGCTGGCCGACGCGTCGCAGCGGCTGGTGGAGGGGGAGACGGTCGCGCCGCAGGTGAGTGGGCGCCGCAGGCAGTGGCGGTTTCAGCAACCGAATTAGGGCAGAGGAGCAAAGCTGGGGAGAGAGGGTATGAGAGTGTGTGCAGTGTGGAACGTAACTGCAGATTTGGGCTGCACGTTAGGGTGGACCGTGATGATAATTGTTTCGCGAATAGCGATAAAAAGCGGCACACCGGCCTAATTCTTAGTCAAACGACGTAAGAAGGACGAAAAATAAACTGTACTGATACCTCCAAGCTAAGGAAGGGGCTTCCGACCGTTACTCCCGGCGTTGCAGTCTCCCTGCGCGGTTCAGCGGCGGTCCGGTGAGCTAACACCAGGCTGCGGGTAGCGGACGGGCGGAGGCAGCTGTGCATTGTCAAGTAATACCTGCCAGCGTTTTATTCAGTCATTTTGCCAGTGTCTAGGGTGGTGCTGGGTGTCTGGGTGTAGACTGCACGGACGAAGCTTTCAGGGAGTTCGTCGGAACCTGTCAAAAGCGACGGCGCCACGAGCGTTCGAAAGTACGGCATCAGGTGAATAAGGAGAAAACTTGGAAATCGAGAATGAACAGAGTGTTGTAGCTTAATCTTTTTTTCGTTACATGACTCCGAAATATTGTTTTGCGGAATTTAAAAACTCAGTCTTCAGTAACGTTGGGAATGCTTTCCAGGTGTTGCAGATGGTATACCAGACACTGGGCTTTAGACAAAGCACGAACATGTTTAGCAGATGGACTGGCCCCTAAAGACAAACATCCTTCTTGTTACAAAACGACGGCATGCGTTTGCGTTGCGGAAGGCCGGCGCAGAAGAAAAGCTGGCTTTTTTCTGTCTGACGACGGCTGCTGAGGCTTCAGTGATCACATGCACGACTCGCTGGGAGTCTGATCGACTGAGAGTCTGGGCTCGTGACGCAGCCGCCTCTGCTGGCAAGCGCTGCTGGGGACGTCGAGGGCATCCTGCGTTCTCCGATGGAGTTCCGGAACTATCCGGTGCACATGCAGACAGTGAAGCGAGCCGTGCATGTGGCCATTGAAGCCTCAGCTGCCGTCGTCGGTCAGGAAATCGTCATGGCGTCATCTGCGCCCGTCATCAGCATTGCAAAACTGTGACGTCATCTTAGCAATTATGACTTTCCTCTGAAGTTCCATCCGTCTGTCGAAAATGCACGTGCTCTGTGTAAAGCCAAAATTGCAGAGTGATCGTCTCAGAAGTTTTAAGCTACAACACCTTGACCGTTCTCGATTTCCAGCTTTTCTCCTGATTTACCTAATGCCGAAGTTTAGAGCGTTCGTAGCTTTGTAGCTTTTGATGGAATCAGACGAACTCCCTGAAAACTGTAGACGTGGAGTCTACACTTCAGACTACTTTAGACACATCTAGAATGGCTAAAAAAAACGTCCCTCAAATATTACTTGCTAATGCACGGCCGTCTCCGTTCAGCCGCCGCCTGAAGTCTGGTGTTAGCTCACCGCGGCGCCGTCGCGTGGCGTCTGGAGACTGCAACGCCGGGAGGCGTGAGAGGGAACCCCTTCCTTCGCTGGGGGGAGGGGGCACCGGTAAACGCTATTTTCGAGGGAATTTTTTAGCATGTCCTGAATATCTGATTATTTTGCGTCAGTTTTTACCACTCTCATCAAGACAATTTAGTCTAACGATTTACCCGCTGCACGTGCATCGCGGACCGAGATGCATTTGCACATCGCAAAAAAACTTATGTGGTTTGGTACGCTGGAACTTGAAATTTGTTTTTGCTCTTCAAAAATAGACATGGAAACATTTCTGTTTGACTTTGGTAGCTTTTTGCTACTTTATTAAAAAAATTAAATCGTCTGTCGGCCAAACCTATGTACTGTCGTCGAAAATATAATTTGTAGCCCCAGTAGCCCAAGTTAAGGGAGACACGCTTCTGTGTCTTCACGGAGGTCACGTAATGAGACAGGGCCGAGGGAAATAGAAACTGGGAGAAAGCGATAGACAGTTACGAAACGTCTAAGATGGCTGACAAGCATGTAGGCGAATCCTCTGTCTTTCTAGAAACTCTTACGCGATGTTACGTCTTCTTTCGAATTTAATTCAGCATGCCCAACCGTGACATCAACATCTTTACAGAGCACCATCGTCAAAGAAAGTGATCAATACAAAGACATCGTGCAAGGCAACTTCCACGACTCCTACCGCAATCTAACGTACAAGCACATCATGGCGCTGGACTGGGCCAACACCTTCTGCCCGCAGGCCAGGTGAGTGGAGGAGCCGAGCTGAGATCGTGAGCTGGATCCTGGCCCGCCGCAGGGCAGGGGGACCCCGGGCTCGCGTGGGCTAGGAAAGAACGTGGGGAAACTCGTGGTTTCTAGTCCAAGAGTTTTCCGAGGGTGTCTGTTTTTGAGCATGTCGTAGAATGTACATGAACTTTCCGTACTTAGGCGGAGGAAGTACGCAAAACGTCTTGGATTCAATGAAGGGCAATTCAAGAAACGCATTGCGATATGGGAAGTTTTGCCAAATTGACACGAGTGTCTCGTGCATCATTTTCTTTTAATCCCCTCTTTCAAACGGCATTCGTGTACTTGACATCGCACGGAGAAAGCCTTGATACAAAATATGGCCTTTTTGCGTTTTTGTTGCTCGGGATGGCTCCCTTGCTTTCAGACACCGAGCATTTTGCAGGGTAAATTACACAAATGCACATGACTTCCGGACCGCCTGAGACGTTGTGTATTCCATGGAACAGATCAAGAGATTATCTCACATCTGTTGATATTTCATTTACAAGTATGCCGCCTCCATCATAGACAAGAATTCCGACTCGTATCATTTCTACTTTGGCTGCTGTTTCGTATTTGGCTGGCCTCGGCTTTTCTTTGGAGCATACCCGACATGTTGTCTGCGCACCCAGACGTGGTCGATGTCTTTATTAATTAACCTCATCAGTCCCATCATTTTCGAGGCTGCGGCGTAAATGACCACGATCTCGTCGGCGTGGTAACGACAAACGACCATTGATCCGAAGGGGGCGTGCAGTGGTCAGCGCTCTAAACAGTTTGACCTTGCCACCACGCACCGGAATAGTTTCATCAGCTCCCGCTGCGATACCTCAAAACAAAACCAAACGTAAGGAACGTGGCCCGCTTCCCCGTGAAACTAACAGGCCTGTGCTCGCCAGGCTTCCGGAACGTTCCGTCCTGATCTGTCCCGTCCGCCTCGAAAAAGCTCCGAAGCACAGCCCGTCTGCCTCCGGGACGAGGTCACCTGGATTCACAATCACATCACGATCGCGCCTTCACGCGATCGTCGACCGTTTACGTGCAGACCGGCCGGCAGAAGCTCCAAGCAGGCTTTCACCAGACCTTCACTGAGACCAGCCGCTGAAAATCTTTTTTTTTTAATCTGCTGGTCCCCCTGATCAGGAGACGTGTGCTGGGCGCGGGATCTGCCCACCTTGTGAGATTTCTTAGCCGAGTAACCCTGTCTTCATGTGGGATCAAGTCTGTCCTCTCCTGGCCTTTCCAGCCCCAAAGCCAAATCATATGAGATTTGGCGCTGAACGATGGTGACTTTTCCTGCGTATTTTTTTTCTGCACACCATGCCAAAACTTAAAGTTCAGCAGTGATCAGGAGTGGCTTCAGGAGAGGCCTCTGAGAGGAATGTCACGCCATTTTGCGGTCGGTTCAGACCAATGCTCGCTTCTTTGCGAACATGTCTAGGAATTCAGTATATATTTGGCAATACAATGTCATTTTCTTACAATGCCATTTAATGACACATATGACAAATGGCCATCGACATCGTCTACGAAATGTCCAGGCACTGTCTAAGGCTGGCCGTCCACTTGCACTATTCGGCGCGTAACCGAATGACCGAATGGCGGAAATTACGCACCGAATTCTGGGACGCCGTCCACTGGTGGTTTTGACTCGCCGAAAGAATTTCCCATGACTTTCATAATGCAAAACAGCAAAGCAAACACTTCTTTTCTTTTGATGGATTAGTAATGCATTAATAACAATCACAATAAAAATTAATTCTGCCACATTCATATGCATATCTGGACTGTTCTTATAGCACAGTTAAGTAATTCCAACGACCATACCTGCGACAAAAAGTTGTCCAGTTGACTACAGCATCCTTTAATTTAGTACTGCCACAACAAATTCTAATATATCCTTCAATATCACGACAATTTGGACGGAAGTACTTACTTCATTGTCCTCTGTGAGTCGACTTCCATCAAACACGCTTGCGTCTCAACAGCTGTTTGCCGCCGAACGGCCGAAAAGTTGAGCATTTTCTACTTTTCGGTTCGGCGCCGAAAAGTTGAACGCGCCGACTGGCGTATTCGGGCGTTTGGCGTCAGCTGACGAACATTTCCCCTTGGCCCAATGTTAAATTCCGCCATTCGGTCATTCGGCTACGCGCCGAATAGAGCAAGTGGACGGCCAGCCTAAGGTGAATGCAGGGGACATCCTACGGGGATAATTCAACGCCATGCGGAAATGGGTTTTGTGTGCTAACAGCGAGGTATAGGTCGATAAATGGACGTTTTGGTACGCCAAAGCATTAGTACAGGGGGCATCTTTTGAAGAGAGAGAGAGAGAGAGAGAGAGAGAGAGAGAGAGAGAAAGAGAAAGTAGGGATCAGGGGCGGAGCCAGCCACAGAATTTTGTGATCCTCAGATTCAGTTCACATGTACCAGTGATCAGGAATTATTAGGATTTTGATTTCAGGATTTGCAATCCTGGATTGCAATCCTTTTTAGTAACCGTAGGTGACTTAAAAAAGAAATGGATTTTGTTTCGGACTGCACTTTCTCTAAAATCCTTTTTCGCAATATTTTCTTGCTGCCAATAGCTCTTTTGGAGGTTAGGATGTAGTTTAGTCCTTCGACAGAGGCTCTGCAAATAACACGTGTTGATGAAACAAAGACACAAGTGCCAAAGGTCGGGGATATGTTTCCTGCTTTTTTCGGTCTTCCACAGGGCCGCACCATGGATGACAGACATATCTGGGTCATTCCACATCAAGCCGCAGAAGAAATGACCCGACTTTTTTAGATTTTGATGGAATTTAGTACACTCATAGGACCTATCGATGAAAAATGGCCAACCACGAATTTTTGGCCCCGGATGGCCTCTGAGGTCAAAGTTACAGGTCATAAAAGGTCATCAGTCTTCACAGACATTGGATAATTCAAATGTCCGTAATTTTGTGATAGATGGTCACAGGAAGGTGACGTTACCATCAATCGAAAGAGCAATGTTCAAGTTTTTTTGATAAGTTTTTTGTTGACCTTGGGATAACCTTCGAACTGAATAGGTCACATCAAACGTTTTCGGTTTTGACCATGTTTGCCCGCTGTGATCTCCGCGAAAGTGCAGCATAGTATATCTTCAAGTATCTGGAATAAACATGGCAGAAAACATTTCTGGACAAACTGAAACTTTTTCAAATATTTTGGCTTAAGTGTTGTCAAGTGGCGTTTAAGAAATATCCGCTGAGGTTATTTGACACATATTGATTGATCTCTGGCCTTTTGTTCGTCCAGTTGTTCTACAGTTTGATGTGTGGAATGTCGTGTGTGCATGTTGCACATCAGCTTAGTTTTAAATTGCAATTAAATTTACACTTTCCCTCTGAAAAGAGTCGGAAAAACATCTTGACCCCCTTTTCCAACGCAAGGAAGGCCATAGCCCACTATCCTCCTCCCCCTGGACCGTCAGTGCATTGGCAACACCAACAACACAGCAAATCCGACCCTCGCATGCAGTCACATATGTTGTATGATCATTTGATCATTTGATAATATTCTATGACGCTGCCAGCAGCATTGCTCGGTGTACCACCCATGGAGGCACCGTGACGTGGAGGGGCTTCTGTTCACCGATGAAGCCTGATGACTACTTGTGAAGATGGTTTGCTTGTGTGTAGGTTTGGGAACACAATATCTTGGGTCCGATATTTCTTTTCTAAATGCGTTGGGTCATTTCATGTCACATTCCATACTTTCTGGGGATAGAATACGGCATAGGCTATCTGCTATCTTTTTACGGTCATTATTTTCATCATCGGATATTTCCCTTGTTAACACTGTCCGAAAATATGGGGGGGGGGCAAAATCAGTAGACAATACAAAAGAATAGAAACCTACACCCTTGGCCTCTTGAACTCAGGCATCCAGTCCTGTGTTAACATGCGCACTGGAAAGGGGTCTTTTTGTGCCCCCCACCTGTTTTTCTTGAATATCTCGAGAACGGATCGGAGCTGGTTGCTGCTACTTTGTGTCATTTATGACAATTGAATAACTCGTCGAATGATGCAGAAAAATCGGAAATCGGACAAAAATTTTTGGGGTTTCAAGCATTTGAAGTCAGACAAGCATGACAAAAACGACGATTGTCGCTGACAAATGGGAACTTTGTGAAAGAACAAGCGTTCTACGAAAGACAACCGTTTGAACACAAACAGGCGATGTCATCTGGGCATAAGTGATGGGTGTACCAAGACCACAACCAGGGTCAATAAGGGTCAAGGCCATCAAAGGTCAAAGTCAACCAGCTTGTGACCTGATCCAGATTTGCTTTGCAACATGTCAGTTTGTATGAAATATGCATTCAAAGACCCTAATAAAACACGTGTGCGCACACTTATACGCTTACGTATACCAGGGTCAGTGAAGGTCAAGGTTATTAAAGGTCTAGGTCAAATATCTTGTGACCTGGTCCAGATTAGTTCTGCGACATGTCGATTTGTATGAAATATGCATTCAAATACCCTGACAAAAACACGTGATCGCACATGGATACGCATACATATATACCAGAATCATTTCAGGCCAAGGTCATCAAAGGTCAAGGGCAACTTTTTTGTGACCTGGTCCAGATTTGGTTTGCAGCATGTCGATTTGTATGAAATATGCATTGAAAGACCGCACTAAAACACGTTTGGTACTTTGATACTCTCATGTACATACATATATACATATACGTACATACATAAATATGAACGCTGGAAGTGACCACATGTACCGATATTGGCTACCTTGACTGAAAATACGCCAGGAGATACATGCTGCGCCCTCATTTACTCTCAAACTGTTCCGTGTTGTTCGAAATCTGATCTGCAAAAGATGAAAAAATGACGCCATAGGTCAATGACCTGACATGACCTCGACCCAAAATCTTTAATCAAGACGCCAAATGAATTGAAGTTGTCGTATTCCACGTTTTAACTGCCAAACAAACACCCTTTTCCCGTTTCGTTCGAAAAGATGCACGCAATGGCCTGTACGGGCCCAGAAAGTGTCTAAAGTTGACCTTTTCCACCCCATTTGATCTTGAAGATATCGACCCAGGGTCATGAAAATAGCACACAATACAAGTCGTTATAGCCCCATCCTGTTCATAGAATTTCATGTCTCTAGCTCTTTCCGTTGTCGAGATCGGAGGGGGGCACTTTAAGACCCCCTTCCTGTGCGCGTTAGTGCGAAACCCCCTTCTACTGCGCTTGTTAAATCGCATGTCCCGTTAGGCGTCAGTCAGTCGTTTGCTTGTGATACGCTGTTCATGGAAGAGTGGGTTGTCCCACAAGGACCGACGCCATGTGTGCAGCGGCACAGCATATCGCGCAGGGACGAGTGAAGCCTGCAGGCGGCCTGAAAAGTCTGATAACACTTATCAGGCGGGTGGCGGTTGGCGCGCGGCACTGTGCGGCGGACCCTATCCAGCTGCGACTGTTTACCGTCCGTCCGTCCCGCTGTGTGACGAAGTGCCCACGCGACCCCTGCCATTCAAAGGGCGGAGGCGTCGGTAACGAATAATGACTCGCGTAATAATCACTCGCGTAAACTGAGACTGTTCAGGCCCTGCATGACCAGTTATGTGACCTGGTCCTCGTTGTCAGGTCTGCTGGGGTTCTGGCAAACCGCGTCCTAGATAAAAGACGACCGAGCGTGCTAAGAGCACCCGGAAACTGGTGTATAAATCAGCCTATGGTGTCTCATGGCCTGAGCTGCAAACACCTGGCCAACCTCTTTTCGCCATAAAGCATGTGTGGTTCAGGCACGGATACTGAAAGTGAAAGTGCGGGCACTAGCTTTTGTCCCTCTGGGGTTTGACAGGGCAGCCAGGTGGTGGGACAAAAACTCCCCCTCTCTTCCCATACTAACCGGTGGGTGAACGCGTGGCCAGGGCGAGCCGCCTGGTCTGCGGCTCGCGATGGGTTGGGCTGCCTGCCTGCCACACATGGCGGATCTAGAGGGAGGGGTATCGGGCCCATGCTCCCTTGTTGAAAAATGCCGCTCCCCATTCCTTCCTTTTGGGCGAAAAATGATTCTTTTGTGTCGTTTTTAATGCACGTTAATGTTCAACAATGGCGATATAAAGTGGCCAAAATCCGGAAGACGGATTTTGGCAGAAATTAACAGAAATTAGCCTGTGGGAGCAGGTGAGGTTACACCGGTAAACAGTTGCTCCCCTCCCCCTTAGCACATGGTCTGGATCCACCCCTGTTGCCACAACACCACTGTGGTGGTGGGGGGGAACGCCGACCGGTGGGAGGGGACGCAGTGTCGCGGGGAGCAATGTCTGAGGGGGACGGGAGCAGACCGGCCTAACAGCCTATGCAGTGGGAGAGCGGCTGACGCTGCGGGGGCGGGAGAGGGGAGAGGGGGAGGGGAGAGGGGGGGGGGGGGAGGGGGGGGGGGAGAGGGGGGGGGGGGGGGGGGGAGGGGGGGGAGGGGAGAGGGGAGGAGCGAGGGGCGGCGGGGGAACGGGGCCAGGCGAGGGACAGAGTGCCGGGGGACGGCGGCGTCCGTTCAGCCGCGCAGACCGCCGCGGCGCGGCGTCGTCCGTGGCAGTGACGTCAGAGGAGTGCGTCTAATTATAGACCCGTGCACAAAGGCCAGCCGACGCGGGTGCGCCGCCGCGCCCGACCCTCCGTCGAAGGCCGACGCCCTGTCGCCGGCGTGGCGGCACCGCCAGTTTGTGTTTACGAATCACACAAACTGGTAAACACGAGCTTTGCTCTCTTTAAACACAAGCTCAGCTTTGTATACGTTCAGGGTGTCATGCCTGCGGATTGGGCAGCTGGTGAATTGCGAGCTCGTGAGCGTGCAGCCTGCGGAGGTCGCCGGACGGTAATGACATGCAAAAACTGTGACGGCTCATGCCCGGTCATCGGGCGGTACTGCCAGCAGACGCCGTGACAGCACGTTTTGGCCAGGCTGGCGGGGTGCCGACTTTCTGACCCTGGACAGATAAGAAAGGCATCTTCTTTGTTTATGTCGCCAGCAGAGAAGTGAAGCCGCCGCGCGAAGATTTCGTAACTCCAAGCAAAGTTTCATTGACGAGCAGCTGTCGTTTATGAACAACGTTATGCGCAGCGGCTTGCCACTGATTGATGGCAATAATTCTGCCGAACGTTAGTTTTTTGTCAGATCCCCCCAAGCGACTCAACTGCCTCGTCGATCATCATCAGACCGACCCAAAATTCAGCTTTACGAGGTCATGAAATACGTAGTCAAACATAACGATAGTGAATATTTTTGATGCGGTAAGCATCGCTCATCTGTCTTGTGGTTTGGCCGCGGCATTCTGCTAGGACCACAACGAAGGCGTGTGTCCATGTAATACTCGGGTTGGGTTTTACGGCACAGCCGGCCGAACGTCCCCGAACGCCGGCGGAGGCGCCAGCGGAATTTCGCCACGCCGAAGCCGTTCCAAATTTGGTTTTCCTCTCCGGTATCCTCCAATTGACGGGCAGTTGCAGGCCTTGAGCGAGGGCCGGTCACGGACAGCTCCAGCGCGGCGATGTCGTCATCGACTTCCCACCCAGACTTCGTGCAGCTATTCCTGGGCACTGCACCGTAAAGCCATTTCGACAAGCGCTTGTAAGATTTACGACCAAACGAGCGTACCGCAAAACTGCATATTCTTTGCCTCGTTCGAACACGACATTTAGGGTCGTTGTTATTACGAATCTCTTGTATTTCCATCTCCCAATCGCTTGTGATTGGTCGAGCGATCTATGAAGGATTGCTTCGCAATCGCGATATCTACGACTGTCTTCCATGTGATAGTTATGTCATCAGTGACATCGATGCACCTGTAAGTTTCTTACAACGAGATTCTTTGTGCTCATTTTTGAAAGACAAGAAACAGTCGTGTAAGGGTAAGGCCGTTTGCTCGGTACATCCCATACATATAAGTGGTTACAAGGCACATTATCGATGTGTGCTACGGGGGTCTCCTTTGTATCGTGGTTAATTACAGTTGTGGTTTTCGGCAGTCTGCTGCGTGCTGCGGTCAAAAACATTGCAGGGACGGTCAAAAGTATATTCTGCAAAGCCGACACGGCATCAAACACCAACACTCCATGAGCGACTTTTCTTTTTTAATCAAGCGTATCCTCATCATTCAGCCCACGGTCGTCTAATAATTTGGCTGCTGAACAAACGAACGTTGTCCAAACGCCTAATGTCGAACACTGAACGATTTCACAAAAATTAGGCGTGTAGCATAGCTCACGGCCCCCAATGTATTTCGTCCGGTTGCAGCAAGGTCGCCAGTGGTCAGCGCTGGCTCTGCTCCAGCCAGGACCTTGTCATCACCGGCGAAATACTCTTGATCCAGGGCGTACCGCGGCTGTTTCGTACTATTTGCGCCGAACTGAGTCCTTATCAAAAGGGTCAAACTGCTGCCGTAGAGGCTACCTGGTCTTCGCCAGGTATAGTCTTCGCCAAGTAGAATAGTGGGGGCCTACTGAACTGTGGGAGGCTGCTACAGAGGTGTCACTTTTAGAGAATTTCCGGACCGGTACGGACGAGAAACCAACCGTCCCAAGGCAAGGTCCGGTCCAGGCCCCACTTTTTGAGGGGCGCCAGAGGGAAAATGGAGCGCTGTGGGCAAATTTTTCACAAGCTCTCCGGTTTGGGGGCGGTCGGGCCCAAACCGGGTTTTTGGTTGCGCCTGCCGGGCCCTTGGTTTTGACACCACCACCTCCCACCCATGCACGGAATAAGGAAAGGAACGTAGTCGCTCTTATGAGTCAAGTAATGCACAGTGTACCAATGTGGTAACAAAGCCGGGACGGGCAAGCCCAGCCATAAGCCCGGTTTGGAACTGTACGGGTCCAAACCAGGCCTCTTGTAGGGAACCCGCCCATATTCCTTCGTTTTTTTCCATTGACGGCCCTTAAAAAAATGAGCCTAGAATGGATCTCATCGTGGGATGGTTGTTGGTTGGTGGTTGGTTTTGGTTTGTCCCCGGTCCCGGACATTCTCCAAGACTGACACCCATATATTGGTAGTGTGCATTCCTATATGTCTGGGAGTCTGCAAAAAAATATGGGGTGGGGTAGCATATGGAAAAAGTTGGGTTCACACGAGGAAAACCCTGGTGGTTATTTTGTACGTAAATAAAGTATTAGTGTGCCAATATTGTCTGGCTATGCCCTCTGGTACTTCTCGAAATTGGTCGTAGTTATATATATATATATATATATATATATATATATATATATATATATATATACATATACAGAGAGAGAGGGAGAGGGAGAGAGAGAGAGAGGGAGGGAGAGGAAGAGACGTACAAGGAAAAATCGGTGTGTGTGCGTTGGCCTACTCTTTGCAGTTTCTAAGTTTGTAGCAAGACTGTTAAAAGATGTGAAGCCAAACGTCCTTGGAAATAAAATATAACGTGCTTGAATTTAATAGTCGTTACATGGAGATAGCAGTGGCTTAAACTTGATAAATTTAATGGTGCTTGATAGCGGCGCAAGAGACAAAACTGAATTCCGTGTGATGCTGTGTGTTGTTTCGTTGTTGCTGATTCCCTCCTGTGTTTTGTTTTGAATGCGTGAAAAGTTGTACAGAAGGCTAATGCGACGCGATTATCACTGTATGCGCTGCCTAACGATAGCCGATATCCATACTGCCGGGTAACAACGTACCTAAATCCCAGTCTACAAACAACGATTCAGGTATGACAGGCATCATGGGGAATAATCCAGTCTGTATCTGTTCTCAAAACCTGAGCAAGGTAGGCCCAGTTGTGGAGCACCAGTTCTGGCAGATATGCAGTCCCGAGAGTTAAAGCCCGTACTTTCACACACCTCCCCCAAGATTCTAGAATATGCCCCCGAGTTTTTAGAGCCATCCTAAAATAGGCAAAACTAACCCAAATTTTAGTCAACAGTAAGGTTTTGGCGTAGCGCTTACATTGTGGGAAAGTAATAGGAATAGTGGTTCTATGATACCTGAAGTGCAATGCTGAGATGTACTGCTTACCATTTCAGCTGGAAAAAGTTGACAACTACATAATTTGTGCGGCCACTAAAGACGTTAAAAATTTTCCATACCCTGTTGCAAAGTGTCATATATGTGGCACATGGTGCTTTTTCTAGGTGGTGCTATTTATTTAAGGCAGTGCTGGAGCACCACTTGAGAGATATAAAACTCAGCACGCGCAACCAGTCCAACCAGGTTAAATTCACGGTATTGGGATGGATCACACAATGTACTAAATTTGTCCAATCCATTTTGTATCCTGCAACCCAGGGACAAAGAACTCATTATCCAAATAAGTTATCATGTATGGAATCTGACTATGTCGAATTTCTGAGTTATGAAAGCCAATTTGCCAGTCCCGAGAAGTCAGAATATGTATTAACCCGCCCCCGACTGGGGGTGGCGGTTGACCGCCCCCCTGAGATTTTCCGAGATTGTGAGAGAACAAACGAACTCAGCGCCACGGAACTTTGTGCACCTTTCGCTTCATCATTTTTACACTTTGTATCCAATTTTTGACCTCAGATCAGGTAACATGTCTGACTTAGGTCAGGTCAAGTGGATCCATGTCCAAAAAGGCTAAGCGCCCTGGAACTTTTTCGAAAAACATGATATCACAATAAAACTTTTAAGAACTAGAGATTCTGATAAATGCAACAAATCTGCTATCTCGGATTTTTCGAAAATATCCGGGTGATTGACCTAAGGTCAAGCCCGTTTTCAACATAAGTCGTCGTTTTTTCAAAAATTGACGGATTTTTTTTAACGATTTGAGTGTGGGGGATCGAGATATCCAGTTTCCATCAAACCACTGACCTGAGGTCAGGCCACGAATAACTGTTATGAGTCAAAATGCAATGCCACCAAAATCGGCGATGAATAACGCAGATCGGGTTGAAAATGGCAGAACTGGCTCGCACATTTGCAACTAATACCAGGAGGTTCAAAAAGTTTCAGAAAATTGCATGTTTTGGAAATAAACGGATAAGGACTTTAGCGAATAGGGCTTTGTCAATTGTGTAGACTGATAGTTACTGAGATTTTCCAAAATTTAAGCGTGAGAAATCATCCCAAGAACCACTAGGATCAAGAAACAACACTTGGAATGGCGTATTTGGCGAAAATAAAAGAACGCTGAAATCAGTTCCCGTCAATTTTGTACCGCCTTCGTCGACGGCGGCCACCTTGCAGCCTTGCGAAAATCACCGTGTTTTTAACTAAACGTTTCCGTGTACATATTCAAGAAATCAGAGAAATTAGGCGTGTACCGGCATCTGCAGACTTTTGCCTCTCCGCTGGTGCCCTTATCTAGACTTTATTAGTCGCAATAAATCCAGGCCATTGAGATCCAGACCTCTTCTCTGTTTCATGGAGTCGGCTGTGAGAAAACATACTTAGGGCGTAAATGGCTTACATATCAGCCGAAACCAAACATGAGACCAGTTCGAGCTCTTCTCATCACAGGCTTTCCACCGGTGTGCTTATTTTATCGTGCGACCAATCGTTCGTGAATTAGAGGGGTTCAGCCGCCCTCCCCCCAGTCGAGCGTGCTTGGCGCCGACCCACGGTCGGGCGCGGGTTAAGAGGTCCGAATACAGGGAATTTTGGCTATGTGGAAAAAAATTTGCTAATCCCCAGAAATTCAAAAAAACACCTGTAGCAAAATGTGTCAGACGTTACATCACCCATATACCACAGAGCATCAAATCTAACAATTTGGACCAAAATTTCAGTGCATTCTTGCCTAGATTTGGGTATACATACAATAACCATTGCTGTCTGGCTGCAAAATCCCTGTTTCATGCAGCAAAAAACGGAGAATATGGACAATTTTAATGAGTTTTCTCATTGTCTCTTCTGTCAAAAAATCACGGTAGGGCCTGCCATAGGTTGCTTATGGTGGATGTTTGTGTGCAGGCTACCAGTGTTTTGCTTTGTTTCCCAGACAAAAAGTGCATGGAGACAGAACAGTCCCTCTGCAGCACATTATTTTGATATTTTCAGGGCTAGGTTAGGTTAGGTTAGGTTAGGCTAGGTTTTGCAAGCATCTCCAAAAACTGTCACTCATCAGCAAACCATAATTAAGGGTAAAACTTTTCGACAACGACTTCCGCCTGTTTACCTTTGGTAGGCGGAAAAGGGAGCTTATGTGTACACAAACGACCTACACCGCATCTTATAGTGATATACAATTCCTGGGCAATGAACCCATAATCGTCCCTGTGCGTCATGCCTGTCATCTGCGAAGTTACCCAACTTTCTGTGAATTTGCATTCACCCCTGCTTGCTTGTTGGGGAGCAACGGTTAAGTGCGTCACAAACGCCACACGAAACATAGATGTGATATCATCTACAATTGCATTTCACTCCCAGCGACCATCAAATCTTAGCCACAATACAATTTGATATTAGTAAAGCCCACCAAAATATGTATGCATCTCACAGCACATCCGAGCCCAAAAACATCACAAAATATACCGAACAGTTACCATCTCCGACTGCTGGCAACGCACCGGAAACGCTGCCCGTCTGCTTGTTTGTAAAATGGCGTCTTAGAAAATCACGTTTGATTCTGGTGGGGAGGTATAAACACTGTTCAGACATGTCTTTGTTATGACCAACACGCGAACTCCACGTGGATGTTGGTTTTGTCAGCTGTCAACGAGCCCACGTAATTCATGTTAATGACGAACAGCCAGACGTCCCTTATGCGCCAACGAATGTTTAGCTCGTACACTTCAGATGAAGACCCTTGCTATTTTCACGACTGAGCCCTTATCCATTCTTCATCTTGCTTTCACAAAAGGTGATGGCGATAACGGCAAGTATCTGAGTTGTTTCTCTACTAGTTGCTCGTGTGCTAACAACCCATATGTTTGTATTTCTAGGAATGGCTCGTGATTAAAAAACTTAGTGTCGTCGAAATGTGTGCACAGTGTGGATAAATCTGTGCTTCTGCGGAATGCAACCTTCTCGGCAAGAATGCAGTCTTTGTTGCAGGAAAATCAACGTAAGTTGTGGAATCTTCCTGCTGAAGTTCACGGGATGTGTCTGACAGACCTCCTTGCGGATCTCCACATTCCTGATAAATCGCCTCATCAGAAAAATCTGTTGCAGATTCATCATCAAGATGGACGACGACATTGTGTACGACGTTTTCGAGCTACTGAAGGTTCTTCAGTTCATCCCAGATGCCAAGTATCTGGGCGGAAACGGATTCTTTGCTTCGCCACCGTACCGGGGCAACTCAAAGTGGCACGTGAGCTCCAAGGAGTGGGCTCGGGAGCTCTACCCACCGTATTTGTCAGGTAAGCACCGAACCAATCGATTTGCCGTCACGCAAGAGGGACCACAGCGTCACATTCCGTGACGCTGCCGGGTCGCATTTACCTGCCACCTTCGGGCATGGCGCACGATTCACTTATAATCCTTGTTATTGTCAGTGTTTTCGCTGCTAGCATGCGTGGAGCGTGTGAGTTTGCGTGCGTTTCGTTTGCAGTCGACGGTCGTTCATACTGTGTCCGGACCAGGAGACGGTCTGTCTGTCCGGACCAGGAGACGGTCTGTCTGTCCGGACCAGGTGACGGTCTGTCTGTCCGGACCAGGAGACTCGTCTGTCCGGTGACGGTCTGTCTGTCCGGACCAGGAGACGGTCTGTCTGTCCGGACCAGGTGACGGTCTGTCTGTCCGGACCAGGAGACGGTCTGTCTGTCCGGACCAGGTGACGGTCTGTCTGTCCGGACCAGGAGACGGTCTGTCTGTCCGGACCAGGTGACGATCTGTCTGTCCGGACCAGGAGACGGTCTGTCTGTCCGGACCAAGAGACGGTCTGTCTGTCCGGACCAGGAGACGGTCTGTGACGTTCCAGTGCCGGCGAGGAAATGTCTGGCCGTAGCCACACGGCGTCCCGGGCCCAGGGGGTTCCCGAGTTCGCAGTAACGTTTTGCAGACTTGTTTTTACGCCGTCAGACAGCGCAGCTGAGTTCGGTATTGTGTGGTTTCCAACGGGCGTTCTTTACAGGGCTCCCTCCGCTAAGGGACCTCCGGTACAGTCCATTTTGTACGCTCCATGGGATGGGCTTACCGGCTTTGTTCCTCTGAACCTGTAGCTGGTAAAGTAGCTTCGCGGACGCACGCTGTCAGACGGCTGCGAGAATGTTCGCAGGGTAACGCGAAAGCGTTTGTTTAGCCCGAAAGGCAGCTCTTCAACTTCCTTGCGAAACAAAACCTGTTGAAACAAGCCTTACTGGCTCCTGGTGCCGAGCGTGACTCCGGCTTGTGATGCTTCGTCTAAGCCCGATGACGGAACCCAAGCGCGGCGTTTGGCCGGTGACGGAGTCCTTGAGTGATGCTCGCGCAGAAGTGGCGTGACGCACCCAACGCCCGGGCTCTCGGGAAGGAGGTGTTTTTTTTTACACCCATTCATGCGGTGCAAGATCCCGGCTAGGTGCCGCTGCGGACTGGACAACGATCTGTGTGACGCGGGCCGTGCCGGGCTTGTGCTTGGTTCTGAATCGATTCGAATCGATTCGGTAATTTGTGCCTTCTTGGTGAATCGGTAACGGAATCAGCCCACTTGAAAGCCGCGATGAGTTGTAGTCGGACCGGATCGCAGACTTGTTGCCATTTAATCACCATTCAGTCGGAACTGAATCGATTCGGTTTTTTAATTTGCCATGACTCGGAGTCGGAGTAGATTCCCATGCCAAGCGCAAGGCCCACCAATGACGATATGGCGGCTCAAAACGATGACGTAAGACTTAATCCGGACATGTCGTGGTCGTCGCTGCATACAAAGGAGGGCTTTTCCTAACATTTTTTGGTATGGACAGTTGCAATCCCTAAAGGTGATTTAGCAGGGTTTCATTGCACAGAACCAAGCTTTCTTTTGCTGAGCCCGACGTTAAAATGCACAACGAACACTCTCGTTCTCGATAATTTTGCCCTACCAAGTCTTGACGATGATGTTGACATCTTAGCACAAGAGTTAGGAATATGGACTAGTTTCCTGTCCAGTTTGGGCTAGAATCAGAAATAAGGATTTATCTTTCTGTTGAAATACACGATAAACAGAAAACCCTCGCGTAACAACTGTTGGCTTCATTCTTTAAGTCAAACAACCACCACCACTTCAATGGCCATAGAAACGACAGTTTCTTCCTTTTCCGTAACTGTGACAACGGATTTCCTCGGCAACTAAACGGAAAAAGTCAAGGTGCTCATTTGTGCAAGGGAGTGAAGCATAAGTTTTGACGCCAGTGTATACAGATATGAAAGAATGTTTGGCACACAAAGGGTATGTATGTCCGAATATAGTATGTGTATGTCACAGAGGTTAGAAGTAAAATGTCATTGGCCAAATTTCCCATATGATACGAAATATTACAAGGCTGCTGGAGACAATGACTTTCAAATGTTTTCGAAATCTTCCGCAGCGGTCTGCTTCACCATAACCTCGTCGTTGGCGGAATGTAGCTCAGAAAATTAAAACATTTAGTTACATCCCACATCACATGCTTCCATGTGCGTTTAACGTTCTGTCTTCAGTAACCGTGGCCTGGAGACTTTGCTCCAGGAGCATCCAGAAGGAGTGTGTGGGGGTAGGGGGGGGCAAGGACGTTTGTTTCCATAGGGCTAATGTTAAAGCTCCCGAAAGTGAGGGGGCATGGCTCCTGGTCCTCTCAGTTCCTACGCCCATGACCGTGGCCGTGGCCCTGCGAACCAGGTCGTGAATCGACTCACCTAAATAGAATCAGGCACAAGCTTGGAACACGCAGAGCTGTCGAGGTTCGCGAGGCGCTGCGAATGAGTTTGCGTCCAGCAGGATGTGCGAACCGTGTCGAGTTCTCACATGTGCGGAAACGATTTCCGGGGGCGCGGGAACGATTTCAGAGTTGGGGGGCGGAGGCTCGAAAATCGGTGAGGCGATCAAGGATGTATACGGACGCTGGTCGTTGAGCCCCTTCTCTTTCCCCTCTACTCTTTCCCTCCCCCTCTCTCTCTCTCTCTCTCTCTCTCTCTCTCTCTCTTCATTAGAGACTCGTACCGACGCCGAACCAGCAAATGCCGGTCGTTATCCAAAATCTCCCTAAGTTATTGGCCATAATGTTTGAAATTTCGTATGGTTAAGTTCTGCCTCTAGTTCCTTGTTTGTAGTGTTTTAGTTAACCAGAATGCCAAGAGCTTCTGCAATTTTCTCATGTATCTCATCCGATAGACAACGGATTCAAGGTGAAGCAGCCCTTTTTTTAGATAAAAATGCCAAACAAGGAGATTTTAAGTCTTACAACAAAACATGAATAATGCCTGCAATGACATCCAAATTCCTATGAAGCTGGAACAAAGGGACGACTGCCATTCGTGGATATTCTGGTACATGGAGCTGGCAGCAAGCTAAAAACGAAGTTATGCAGGAAACCAACGACATCGAACGCGATCTTAAAATATGAATCAAACCATCTAACAGACGTGAAGACCTGTCTCACAAAATGCCTTACGAACGGGACTCATAACATCGACCGGGACAAGAAAGATCTAAAAAAGAGCTCAAGGACATCAAAAACACCTTCGTATCGAATGACTATTCTAGAGCAGTTCGTACGAAGGGTGACGATTCGAAAAAAAAACACCGCACTTAACAATATTAATGTACACCTCCATCCCGTACGTCAAAAGAGGGAGTGAATCTATATCCAAACTCTTCCGGCCTCATGGCATACGGCTAGCACACCGCTCTAGCAGTTTGCGCGATTGGTACATCAAGCCGAAGGATCCCGTGCTTCGAGGAGAGTGTAATGGACGCTGTGTACAATTTCTTCGCTACAGCGGCAACAGCTACGTTGGTAAGACTAGTCCACCTCTTAGCGTCTCCTGAAAGATCACTTTGCGGACTTCAGGTTCGAGTGCATTGACATCTCAGCCCCAGCCATTAATGCATTCCTTATTGTTTGGGCTTTGTTGCAGTAGGAGACGTAGTGTTGCACTTCTGAGCGAGATGAGCATTCACCAGTTATTTGTAATGAGGAGGTCCGTTAGTAAAAAGCACGCGCTTAGGTCTCTGACACCTTTGCTTTTGAAATGCCTGAGCGAGAATGATTCAGCAATAATTCTCTGACCGGAAATATGGAAAACATAGAACAAGTTAATGCAATCGACGACAACCTCTGGACAATGCAGACAGCCTGAACTAGGGCGGCATTTGCAAAGGCCGTCAATTTCAGGTAAGAAAGCAGTCACAAAGCTGGTACATGACGCATTGCTGGATTCGCAGTTCTTAGTGACCGACTGGAACGTCTGGGTCGTACTGACGTAACGTTCCCAGCCCATTTAATGCGTTTGACAGACGTCTGCCTGTACGATTCATCCCTTGAGCGAGTTCAGCTTGAGCGATGTTCTTAACGCATCTTTTTGCTACAAACTTGCCATATCTCAACCAAGTGTAGGTATCGGTAGGTGCTGTTGTGTATTAAGTACCTCTCACGACGTCACCTTCATGTCACGCATACCTCAACTAGCACTTTGTATGTATGTACCATCAATCGCGCGCTTGTTTTCTTAACTGCCGCCTTTTTATGCTCGTCAAAGGCTGATCCGGCTGACGGAGGAATGTCAAGCTGCGCCGAAATATTTGGGTTTTAACGACATCAGATCCATCAGACTCGCGTATGACCCAAAAAAGTTATCCAGTACGCTTTATGCCACTTGCAGCCACCGGCCGACCTTTTTCCAGTCCCGGTATAAAAACTGGGAAGCGTCTACTCTGTTGAAATCTTCTCAGGTTCCTTGTCTTTCCTCCCTCCTTTCTTTTTTTCATTTCTCGGTCAACGGCGTCGTTACAGCCGGACTTCACTACCGGAACCAAAACGTTTCTCTTGCCTCTTACGCATACGGATAACCAGCAGTTCGTGCTGCCCGGTGCGCTAACAAATGCTTCGTTTCCTTCGCTCATTCCGCCTCGGCCTTCGATGATGGTTTGTCCTCGTTTTGCTAGCTGCTTACTCTACACTGAAAAGCCCATTTTTTATTATTATTTCCACACTTACATACTCCATTTTGGAACAACGGCCAAACAGCAAACAAGCATATTGCATTTCCTCAGTGCTGAAAACGCTGGGGGCTGCGGCCCCAGTCTGAAAGCTAGAGGGGCTGAAGCCCCCCGCCCTGGTCCCATGGCTCCCTCGCCTCTGGGTTGCTGCCTCGTAGACCGGTTCACCTTGCGCCGACGGCCGACCTTGTCCGGAAATCAGCTGACCGCCTTCCACACGCCTGGCCCCCGGGCGGTATTCGGTGTATTCGGTATTCGGTGCAGGCGCGACACCGGCCTGTAGCCGAAAGCTTGACGCGCGATTGGGAAATGTGTTCGCCTTCACGGGAGAGCCAGGTTAATGTTTCACACGCGCCGACGAGAAATCCGGGAAAATCTTCCAAATGTTTGCGTCGTGTGGTATGGACTGGCCCGAATCCGACGCTCGGAGCCGTTCTAGCGTGGTGCGAACTGGTCCTTGTGGATGGTCGACGGAAGACTCGATCTTGCGTGTCTAATACTAGTGAACCTCCGGTCGCGACAGGCCTGATTTTTACGAGAGTATTGTGTTAACCAGATGTTTATTTTTCCTGATAGAGGTAGAATGTTTATAACGATTCCTTTCAGGATAGCTTTTTTACACCGAGACACTTTGCAGGGTGACTGCACGTTGTGGCGTCGGACGCCGCACATGGCGTCTGTTGCAGGGTGGTTGCGCGTTGTGACGCTGGACGTGGCGCATGTTGCAGGATGGCTGTACATTGTGACGCCGGACGTGGCGCGGGCGCTGGTCTTGCAGTCGACGGTGGTGCCGTTCTTCTGGATCGACGACACCTACGTCACTGGCATCCTGGCCGAGCAGCTGTCCGTCACGATCAGGAATCTGAAAAAGTAAGCCGCGTCCGCAGCCCCGCTCTTCCTGACCTACTCGCAGCTCGGTCACGGACCATCACTGGGCTTGCCGAATCTTCTCGAGAGGGCCTTCCTGGCCGCTGGAGCCCATTGTCAGCACGACCCGAGCAATCGCCGGGCTGCATATAAAGGAACATGAATATAACATACAGCACTTTTGCGCAAGTGCGCTGCAGAAATGCAAATGCTGCACTGCACGTGTGGCGGCTGAGCTGGCCAAATTACGGCCGGTGAGAGCAGAAGGGCGATTTCAGCATTACAAGTTGCAGGCGGGGGCTTGCAGTGGAGGTAGGTCGGACAGCAATACTGATATATGCAGGGCCGGAGAAAGTGGGTCACTCCTGATTGAATGCGAACCTTAGGCATTGCTCTGGCGGAAGGTGTGCCATGTGTCAGGTATGTCGTGCGCATGCAAGACGTGGAAGTCGCAGGTCTGCAGGGCCCTTTTTGTAGCTGCGGTCACCAATGCTTTCGCGTAGAAAAAAGCATCACCAGATGGGTACATTATTTCTTGTGATGATCACATGCATACGTCAATTTGACCAGCTGCAGAGGGAAAATCCCAAACAGTGTCTTTGGACTGGCCCGACTCGTTGGAGAGAAAGCTGTTTAATCTTTTACGCGTCCGTAACGGCACTTCCCGCATTGTCAGCAGAAGCCTGGGCATTATGCTAATTAACCATTTCGCAGCCCATGGATGGTCATTGAAGGCTCTTGTGCCTGCACGATCCGTTATGGTTCAAAGATAACCGTCACGAGGAACGGAATGAAACATTGAACACGCCGACACAGACACTTGTAACAGAAGCAGAGAATTCCAGTCTCATATCTATATGTGACAACGAAGTTTGGTCCAGGTGGAGTGCTAATTCTCCACGCCGCTGCTGCCCCCGGTTACCTCTTGAATGGTCCCACGTCCGCTGAAATTCCAGAGCTCCCCCCGAGGCGATAGTAATGGCTGGGATGTTTTGTAAGTCGCTCCGATTCCGGCTGGGCTGGCCGCTTTTCGTTGCATTGACTACACAGCCCTCAAGCACGCTTTTTCAGCCGCGTTGGAGCATGCCACTTCCTTGTCGCCTCATTCTATTTGCGGCTTTCAGCATCGTCTGTTTTTGTGGCGTTTGTTGTGTTTGACGCTTGCCTGTCTTGTCGTACCCTTAACTTGCCCCGGCTCTGTTCGCTTTTACGCGGGATACTGAAGAGGCTAGAAGACGTGAAGTTTTACTGGGCTCAGACTCGTGCTTGATTCTGATCCGGATCTGATCCGAATCAAGAATGATATGTTTTTGGGTGAATCGCATTTGATCCGGATCAGTTTTGGAAGAGCAACGGCGAATCACATTTGACTCGAGTCGAAATTTGAAAAACGGCCGTGATTCAAATGCTGATCCGGGCGCAAGCTCTGCAATCCTGATTTTGAACCGGGTCAGCAAAACTGTCAATCTGATTCAATGTGATCAAATAATCCATGCAAGGCAGCATGGCAATATGCGTATGAAGCGCACCTCCAGGTAGTAATCCAAAAAAGCCAAATTAATGAAAGCGGGTGCCAAGTGAGCCAGATAACCAGCTCTCTTTCACAACTTCGGAAGGTTTAAACTCCCACCGCCCAGCTGTTGGAAACACACCAAGTACCAAGCATACTCCGCTAAGGAACGGCAAGATTATAAAAGTCTTCATGAAGAATGTGGTTCTTTTTCGTTTAACAAATACTGAAATCCTCCAGGCACTTCAACTGGTTTCAAATCCTCACCACCGTTTACTGCGTGGTTGAGTAATAGGCTGTTAGTATGTACTCATGTTTGGGTAAGTCGACTGAGACAGCAACCTTTGGGGCACCGCGATTCGTTAAATTATCGCGTGACTTACATTGTGTTATTCAGTAGTCATCATGTCACCGGTCCCATTCCACCGGCCAAACAGTCCATGGTCGTCTGTCTACGTCGACCTCTGTGCCTAACACAAAGTGAATATAATTGTTTTCACCAGTGTGTCGTAACCGGGAAAATAGCAGTGGTCAAATATCAAGGAGCAATGAGCATTAAAATGCAGTAGCCATTAGCTAAGGTTGCCATGTACGGTCACCCGAAACTATGACTGCCGTGGTAATGCTTTAATTTTAGGTACGTACTAATAATATGCAACATTTCTGCCTGTGACTGAAGTACCCAGAAAATGGAGCTTGCCTAACTGTATGCAGTATTCCGCACAGTACCTTAATATACATTCATATGACGTGTATGTAGCCACCTTCCATAAAAAACACGATTTTTGTCTTTTTCAAGCCTTTTATAGACTGACGTTCTATATCATATAGCAATGAATAGTAAAGGCACGTATATATATATATATATATATATATATATATATATGCACGTATATATTCACGATAAATGCGACTACACTGATATAAAATCGAAATTTTGAGTCAATGGCTAATTCAGATTAACGAAGGACTTGAGCCAATATTTGATCCGGATCATTTTTTCGAAAATCTGGTGTGAATCACATTGGATTCGGTCCAGTTTTGAAGAAAGCTTGCGTGGATCACATTTGATCCGGATCAAATTTAAGAAAATGACCGTGATTTAAGTGCTGGACCGGATCAAGTCACTATGATTCAGATCCTGATCCGGATCACCCAAAATATGTTGAGCGTCTTGTCTTGTCTTGTCTTGTCTTGTCTTGCCTTGCCATGGTTACTGATTTTTAATATGAAATATTGAGCTCTCGGTCGGAAATTTTCCGTCTAAAGCTGTGGCATTCGGTCAACCTGTCGCAAATTAGGGGTGCCGGCTTTTGTCGCTTTGGGGTTATAAAAATGGCGCACTCATGCACACGTGTGGTACCCATGCGCGTGCGCATGCGTACCCAAGTGGAATGTGTCATTTGGACCACTCTGCCACGTGGAGACCTGCGTAGTCGCATGCGCCAGTGCCTGTGTGGACTGAAAACAGGCACTTCATGTCATACACGACCAACAAAAAGTGTGATGCACGACCAGCAAAATGCTGGAGGTACTTGTCATCAGCGACCACTGAAACTTTATGTACTGTGAGTGATTTTGCATCACGGCATCGCAGTGTAGCGGGCATGTACAAAAGCGGCGCACGACTTAATGAATATTTCATGAGATCATCGTTATGAAAGCGGTCGGAAATGCTGAATCGACTGCACGGATGTCAGGCACTGAAAGCCTGTTACGCATTATGGGTTTGCTCGTCAGTGGTGGGCTTAACGTTTTTGGCTCGCGGGATCATGCGGAACTGCCAGCGCGCCTGCTTGAGCATATTAACTTCTTGTGGCGTACTTGCATTGAATGCTCGCCACCGCCTGCGACGAATTTCGCGCGATCCATTGCGCATTCAGAGATGCCGAAGCCACCTTCGAGGATGGTCCCTGCTGTCCCGGCCCCATTCGTTGAGGCCACGTTCGGAAACAGTGACCAGGTCAGGGTTCGTCTCATGCCCGGCCCCTGCTTTTCACCCTTCCCTCTGTCGCTGCTGTCGTCCTCGCTGCGCCAAAGTCGGCGTGCACCAGGGGCCTGGCCAAGGGGCAACCAAGGAGTCATGTCTCCTTGGGGTTGAAAATTTGACGTTTCTTGACGCTTCGAAAATGAAATATTGCGAATTTCGGCACCTCGAAGGTACAATGGCCTAAATCTGAGACGTTCGCGGTTTTCATGGGGCTGAGTTTGCCTTGGGCCCCTCCTTGGCGAGATCCTGACTACGCCCCTGGCGTGCGCCGTGTTTCCCGCTCTGTTCAGCCGCCCGCGGCAGCCTCGGACCTTGCCGGGGCCGTCGCTCGAGGCGGCCCCGGCAAGGCGCGCGAGGCGGCCCTGTTGCGCGGGACGCGCGACCGACGGCACCCTCTTCCGCAGGCTGTTCGCGACGACGGACGACTGCGTGAAGCGCGTCGTCAACCAGAGCTTCAGCCTGGACCGGGAGAGCGCCGCGCCCGTGTACCGGCCCGGCTTCGTGGTGGCGCCCTCCAACAAGGACCTGCCGGCGCTGGAGGCCTTCAACCTGCTGACCCGCTACTGCCAGATGAGGCGGTGCGAGACGCGGCCCCGTCTGCGCGCCTGCCTGAACCGCCTCTGACCGCGGGCGGCGCCGGCCGTCTCGGGCGCGGCGTGCTCGCGTCACGTGCCTGCGTATCGTGTGACTCGCGGTGACGCAATGGCGGGTGTCGGGCCCCGCGACGCCGCGACCAGTCGGCTGCGGGTCCGGCCGGGCCGACGCGTCTGACGGTCGGCGGGCCGCGCCGGGACAGAAAACGTGGCCCTCCGCCGACGGAGCGCCCGAGGCGTGGCCGCCGGCGGCGAGCTGCCGCCGCGCCGTGGGAGCCGGAGCTCCGCCGCGGCTGTGCAGGTGTCCGGACCGGAGGGGCGGGTCCGTGCCGGCCGGCCGGGCGCTCAAATTCCGGCGGCTCGGCCGTCCATGGTGCCGCCCATCGAAGCCCGACCGGCGGCCGGCGTGTCGGGTTCGCAGGGTAGGGGCGGGTGTCAGTCGTCGTCGCGATGACTGGGGCAGATTTGTGCCGGGTACGATCGAGGGGACTCGCTGATTTTGTTCTGTGATCCTGTTACCGTGTCCAAGGTTGTGCCATTTGTTGCCGCAGTTTTCTTGTTCGTTTGTGGAAATGTGCTGACGTTTGCGTAATTGTTCTGTACGACTTGCAGTTTTCTCTTCAAAAACACATATTTCCTTAACGGTCAAGAAAACATGTCATCGTATTCGAATGTCGGTGTCATTTTTACAGTGTGAATATAAGGCATCATTTTCTTTGTATCTGTGACAGAACTGAAGATGTACAAAACCCATTTTTTTAACACCCTTCACCCTTGGCAGTTTCCACAGTATCCGAGAGGCTTTCCATATTGTCCGAGACACGGTATAATTCCTTCCAGCTATTTCTACACCTGACGTGATAGAGCGACGAAACAAAAACAAGGGTGTGGCTTTGCCAATCAGATGCATGACTATATTCGATTTATTCCTCTTAAGTCATACAGTAACCTTGAAGGCGATCTCAAAAGAGATCATGCCAGAGCATACTGGGTTTCGTTGGATCCTATGGAACGTAACCTAAAGGGTGCTTTAATCCCTTGTTGCGCTGGAGGTTCATTAGACCCCCTTTACTCCAAGATCTCGAAGAACTATAGGTCGCACCGAAAAATAAAAAAAAACGTTGATGAAAAGATCTTGGCAAAACTAGAAAAATACAAGTTTATTTTCCCAGTGCGGTCAATACAAAAGTCGCGAAGGTCATCATAGGTTTATTTTGGATCGATCGATATCGATATCGATAGCCAATCGATACAACTCGCAAAATTCTATGCCATTTGGAGTTTTTTGGAACATGGTCGTACTTGACCTGTCCCAGGTCAACACTTAATGTGGCCCCTGTACCGGACACAAGGCGTCCCGTTGAAGACTGCTGCACTGGCGCGGGAGCCCGGACCGGACTCACCTCACATGGCCTGCGGCGAGGACGCAGCCGGCCGGCCATTGTCGCGCAGGGGCGGCACCAGGCATCACCCTGTGACAGCTGATTTAAAGAAATGACAAGGTGTAAAAGTGATGCTTGCAAAGGTACCCAAGTGTCATGTCCGTGTGCCTTTCCGTTTTTTTGCTATTCTCAGAAAACTGGAGCGGAGTTCTCATAAACCCCTCCCCCGGCCTGCACACGGAAAAATTTTGAACCGGAAAACTGGTGCAACGAAAAGTACAAATCAGTCCGTTTTCTGGAGTCAGTCGGACGGGCTTATTGGTGTTGTCTGAACCAGAAAAACTGTTCATAAACACTAATTGTTGCTCACCCCTTTTTTCCAAGCTGCAGTTTCCGTGATACGGGTTCCCTTTCCCTACCCCACTCAGACTCGAGGCGAGGTGGCCCCGTGACAGCTCGAGATGGCACATCAGGCTCAAGGCCTTCGCGGGCACCTTTTCCCATCGTTTTTATCGAGGTTAGCTGTCTGGACAAGGGTCCCAAACACACGCACAGCTTTACTGATCTCAACATGCAAAAAGATGTGTGTCATGACATGCACTTCAGTGGTTCTGGCTGAATCGTCCACTCCAGTGCCTCGTTTAACATGTTAACTAGGTGGGGGGGAAGGGTGCTCAGCCCACGCAATGGAGCCGCTTCCGCCCCCCCCCCCCTCGGCCAACTGAATAACTGGGAGGTGAGAAGTCGGCCCGACAATAAAAAAATGTTTCCGGTCCTTTCTGGAGTGCTTAGTACTCAAGATGAATTTATAGAACCGTCATATTTGTTTGGACGCATAGGACGTCATACCGTTGCCTTGTTTGACCATCTGCCCCTACAAAATTAACTCAGCCTCATGAAGTATCCATTCATTCTTCACCAGATTTGACGGACTTTCGACTGTTGTCACTCTCATCTCCGTAACTCTCTTAGCCTCCGGGAAACTGGGGCGGGGTCTCAAAAGCCTTCAGATATGGTAAAATACGTTCTCTCAAAAGGAGCTTCTGTAACAAAAAACGCCGTTTCTTTTCCTTAGTTTATATGAAGCCAAAATACAGGCCTCTCCTTATGGTTAAACAAAATTTAACATTTTCGCGGGCATCGAGGTCACCGAAGGTCACGTGGCCTAAGGTCATGACGTAACTGTTTTTTTGTCCGTGACATATAAGACGTCTGACCAGCAATGGTTTCCTTGACGAGTTTTGCGAGTTCAACAATGTCCAGATATTTAGACTTCAAATAATATTTCACATAGTTATCGGCCACCGAACAACTCCCTGTGGCGTGACCTCGCCGAAGCGCCGGAGGCTATAACTCCTGAACCGTTGACCTGATCGAACTAAAATTTACGTTGGTGGATTGAGGGCATACGAAATCCTATATACCAATTTTAGTCGAAATATCAGATATCAGGGTGGATAAACACCCTTCGCCGTGTCGATTTGTCGTGGAATGCCCCAGTTACCATTCTACACAAATGGCGAAGCTTTATTTGTGAATACCTGTTTCTTCCCAAAGATACGCAACTTTTTGAAATTTTTTAGTTTCCTTGTATCATTTGCAGCTGTGAGGGCCAGTTCTGCCGCTTCTTGAGCGTTTCAAGTCATTCATCGACGATTTTGACGGCTGTGCATTTTGGCTCACAACAGTTATTTGTGACCTGACCTCAGGTAAATGGCTAGAGGCCATTGGTACGTTGTCCATTGACGGCAATTGGTGTCTGCATCACCCCACACCTTGCCTTTCACAAGGGCTTTTCAAAAATGTTGCGACATGAAATATTTTGAGCAGCTTCCACTTTGTCGCAAATCTACTGAAATTCTGCTGTTTTCAAGCGCCCGCCGGCGCCACGTTTTCGCACGCGCTTGCAACGCCATGCTCTTGACCTTGGCCTGACCTAGACCAGACACCTGACTCGACCTGAGGTCAAAAGTTAAAACAAGACGTAAAGATGATCAAGCAAAAGGTATACCAAACTTCGTGGTGTTACGTTGTTTGTTCCCTCGCAGTCTTGGAAAAACCTTTGGGGGCGGTCAGTCCCCCGGTTGGGGACGGGTTGAGATATGCGGTTTTTATGATTTCATTTTAAACCATCGTATGTGCTCCAGGAATACGGTTGGAGGTCTTCCCCCTCCCAGCAAAAACGTCTTAGACGAGGCCCTGGTCAATTACGTGGAAACTTGTAAAGTCTTCTGTGTGCAGCGGGAGTGCATTTACCCTAAGCTGGCTCCTCCCCTTAGGAAAATCAGGGTGCGCTACTGGATGATCTTAAATTTTGGCACGTCAAAAATCATTTTGGCAAAGTGCCAGATTTTCGTCGCTCTAGGCAGAGGCGCAGCCAGAATTTTCTTAAGGGAGAACTCAGTGAGAACTCAAATCATACGAAAACCACCTGAAGGTAAAGCGATGTGCAATGGGTTTCACTCAAAAATGCGAGTCAGAGGGGGGGGGGAGGGGCTGGGCCCTGGGCCCCCTTCCCCTGGCTGTACAATCAGGTACAATCAGGACTCCCCCTGGCTGTACGATCTTTACAATCAGGCAGCTGACCCAGGACAGATCAAGTAAGACCATGTTCCAAAAATGTATTGATCAACTTGAAACGTGCTGCATTTTGAATTCTTCGGAAATGTCAAGCTCAGTGACCTAAGACCAGACAAACTTCGGCCTTTTTAGGCTATCATTTGGGACTGAGGGTCTCGTTCGGTGGTTTTGAGGTTTGAATATACGCTCTGGTGCTTCTCACATCATTTGCATACGCGAAGTTTACCTTTTGACCCGTGACCTGAAATCAGGTCAAGTCTTACACCGAAATTTCAGATCCGCAGCCGAATATGATTCATCGTTGTACATTCCGAATGTTTATCAGTAGCCGTATGTGCTTTAGGAACATTAATAATACGGCAAGAAGCCACTTTCCAAGACTGACTTAACCCCACTGGACAAAGGTTGACCTGATCTGACAGTCTGAAAATGCTACTTGTTTTAAATGTGCACCTATTTTGTGTAGCAGCAATGACAAAAACCACACTCATGCTTACTTTCCGTTTAGTTTTTACTGCCCAAGTCATCTTATTTTTGGTCGCCAAAATAAAAACACTTGCCATCGCTAAAACTGCTTCGGCCAAATGTAATGAGCTTTTACATTCTGGCTTTTACAGCCGCGCCCGCAGTCCGGCGTCTTGCAAAAATCAACATGAGACTTACGTGAAGAAAAAACGCTTCTGGACCATGTATTTCATGATGGAGAAGGGACATGGCATGTGCCGATGTTGTAGGATTCCATGCTGTGTCGAGTCTGGTCAATATTAATGCGGCAGATGATCGCTGGCCGACCCGGGGGGAAAGAACATCTCGGCCATGGCCCACCCCCAACCGCGATGAGGGGGACAAATGGCCATTTGTTCCCCCCCTAAGAAAAACGCATGGTTTTTACTACACAACCAGAGTTTGAAGTCGCCGACACTCTAACCTACATCGTTTTCTATCCACCCCCCTCCCCCCATCGCTGACTCGCTGGCCTAATCCATACCTAGTCGCTGACGTACACTCATAACCCACGGCCAGCGTCTCCCCCCTCGCCACCAACGCTGCTGACTCACTGACCTACCATCCACACCCAGCGAATTCTGGACTGACCCTCCCCCAAACTGAGCTGCTGGATTCGCCCCTGTAGATGATACGACGGATATCGGAAACACCCGTATTATATACGTCAAAAGGTTAACCTAGGTTAGCTATGTCTGAACTTTATACAATGGTTGCAGACCGATATGCACCCTCAAGACGTTCGCGGCATGATCTGGCCCAAACGCAGTCTTTACCAGTGAAAAAAGCGAGGCTTGCCCTTACCAATGAACGAAATTTTTTCTTCGCTGTCGTTTTTGCGTGAAATAGCCAAACTTGGTCTCAGATGTTCTGTTAGCACAAGGAGGTGAGTCAGGCGCCTTTTTACGTATAACTTCTTTGGAACCACGTAAACAGCTTGATTACCAGAGTTTTCCGCCCAAAATGTCGATAGGCAATTGAGCCTAAAATGGCCCCTGGTGATCTCAGTATTTACATAATTGGAATAAATCTGTGTACTTTCTTCCAATTTTGCAAAGGCCTTTCCAACGACGTTTTTACTTTTTCTGTGCGACTTATGTTCTCGAGATTTGGGGGAGGGTTCTGAGAAACCTTCCCGGCCTTTCATTTCACTATTACATTTTTGCTGAGGTGGAAGAGGATTCAGGAAGTTGACGTAGACTCTTGGCGTGCTCTTTCGCGGAACAGTGAAAAGTTACAACGCTGACGAAAGATGATTGCGTAGATTCAGAGGAAAAAGCATGGAAGTGACTTTCTGTTTTGGTGCATGAACCCTCGGAGCTTATTCCTAGGATAAACTTTAAGGGCGGGTGGATTGCTTCCCGGGTGCCTTTTGTCTTTCAACTTCCATCGTCATCACAGATGTCACCGCCGATATTTTAGTTTCTTCTGACGCCTTGGTGTCACTGACGTCACTTCATTTGTGCACTGGACTGCATTTTTAACATAGCTATGACCGAACCAAGTGCTTGAATACCGTTATACCGCTGATTTTGCTCATTCGCAGCTTCGCAGGAATACCGGCATGCCTGCTCCATACTTTCCCTGAAAAGCAATAAAAGCAGTGTCAGTTTACGGCGAAATGCTGTTATTTCTACCATTTTGCCATTTTGGGCAGGCAGCAGTGCCGTAGCTCGCCGTAGCAGCAGCGCCGCACGATTCAAGCCACAGGTGTAGTCGCAAGTGGGTGCGCGTTGGCGTGCCCGGTTAGATGTGGTTCGGAGGTCCCGAACTCAATTCTGCCCTCAACGCCCGGAACGTTCTTCCGCGTGATACGGGAAAGACCCAGGATTCCCCTAGTAGCCGGGATTTTCCTCGGGGGAGGGGGCTAAATGGTCATATAAATAAACACGTGAAATACCACTGGCATATGACGAAGTTTATAGGAGAAAACAGGAATTTACGTACGTGACCTTATTTTTAACCCACAGGAATATATATATGTTTATTTTTGCAACATATATATGATCACGATTAAGTATTCGTGCAGGATCACTATATATCTCGTGTTGATCGCTTGGCTCAGGGGGCCATGGCCCCCATGTCCCCCCCTTTGGCTACGTCCCTGGAAATAATTGAATTTGCCGCCACTGAGAGGGTTCAGGCCGTGCTGCCACTGCCGAGCCGCTGCCGTGCGCTGCGGTACACCATACCTCTTAGGGGCGACTGGCTGTGCCCTGATTGGCTGGCCAGCGGCGGGACACCACGCCCTGCAGTCCGCAGCGGATGACCCGGCGCCGACGGAGCGGGATTCGTGGCAGCGACAGGAGTGCGGGACCGACCGGCGCCCGAGGGGACAGGCCCGGCTCCGGAACACCGGACGCCCGCGTTCGCCGCTCGATCGTTCCATATTGAACGTCTTCAGTGTGCCGCTTCAGTGTGCCGTATTTGGAGGTCAGCTACCGCCCCGATGATCGCAAACTGCGGCGAAGCATTGTCGCGGTGTGCGCCATCGCAATGGCGCGTGCATATGCCACTGTAGTGCCACGTTTGCCAGTATGTTCCGCCTTGCAAGCACTCCCTTTCACTCACATGAAACGATTTCCGAGCCGACGCAACACAGCCCCGATGATGAAACCTGCTTCATAATCGCGATCTATGACGCAATCTATGACGGTCAGCATTGAGCAGCACATGCACAGACCCAGCCGAGGATGTTATCGTTTTCATCATTATAACCACTTACACTGCCGGCCGCCTGGGGGCGCCAGCCCGACGCTGTCGCGAAGCATGAGGTCATGGAGTGGTGGTAATGGGTGCAGCGAACACGGATGCTTGGTCCTCTGTGCGAGCTGAGAGGAACTATTAACCTGCTTGTGGTGTAGCAACAGTGAAAGCAAAGCGTTCGCCAGTTGCAGCACACAGCTATTCGCGCAAAGACAAATAATTGGATAATTCAGTTAATTTTATTCCTGAATGCGTCCTACATGTGAACGCAGCATTACAATGTGCCGGTACTCTTCATATTGACGGATGTTTCCCTTTCGTTCATTTGCTCTGGTTGCCGTGACTTAGCTTAGTTCTGTCCGCGATTTCATATATTTTAGGTTCGTTAGGCGAGCTCTTATCGTAACTGTAATTTCGGTGATGCTGGCAGTCCATTTAAATTAATTTCTCCCCCAGTCCTCAGTCTTGAGGTTTCCTGTGGCCCTCGCCGGGCCCCGGCTGCGTGACGTTGAGAGTGACGCAGCAGAGAGGTGATTGTTCCGGAATGTGACGCACGCATGTGTGGACGTGGCCGAAACGCCATCAACCTCGTCCGCGGCCCAGGGAGGACTCAACACAGCTCAGCCGCCAGGCCGCCGAGGGCCGAGGCGCTTCGACTACGTCCACACGTGCGTGCATACCCTCCTGGTGCGATCGCCTCAGTGGAGTGACCCTGAGCGGCCGCGAGATGTGGCGCTTGTGGCGTTCGACGGCCGCACTGCCGGCCCAGCCAGAGCGGCGTAACAGCGTACGATTTATTGGACTTTAGAGACAATTCTGAGCGAGGCAACGTTGGCGGTTTGAACGGAATGTGGGTAAAGAGTGTGCTTTTCGCAGACATTAATTAACCCTATTCCTGGCAGGGGGCTGAATCCGCCCCCCCTTGGGTTGTTTGCTTGCCCATTGCAGGCTTTCTGACGCAGCTTCACGAAACCTGGTCATTTTTCATAGCTGTTCTTTCTACGTACCGTGACAAAATTTTGAAATTCTGCTTTGTTCAGGGACGGAGCCAAGGCAACGTTTTTGAGAGGCACTTCAGGCCATTTTTGGCCCTGCTGAAGGTAAAAGGAAAACGACTGCCAAAAATAGTGTTTTTAAGATAAAACTTAAACCGTTATATAGATGTATAGCCAAATAGTTGGGCAACGTGCAAATACAATTTTGTTCATCTGAGGTCACTTCACAAAGTCAGGCTAAGGTCAAATATCAAAATTTGGTTTTATAGTAGTAATTTCGGCGCTATTTATTGAAATGCCAATTCCAAAATATTTATGACATAGAAGGGTTTCTTCTACTTGTGAATCAAGTTCCAGCCTGACATCAGGTCGGGTCACGGAGCTATAACCTCAAATGTCAGTTATATCATCCTATATTATCCTATATCGCAATAGTCGGGAAATAAAATTTTTGAAACAGAGTGAATTCAAATGAAAACATTTGCAGATAATATTAAATGCACACGAGATCATTCCAAGTAGCTCCAAGGTCACTAGAGGTCATTTAAGGTCAAAGGTCAAGAGTTGATCCGAAGAACATGGAACCATGACAGTTCCCCTTTTTCATGTCCCTGACACCGCCTATGCTAACATTTTACAAACATTGTAATACGATGTGTACTTCTTCAGCTTAACATGACTAGCAGAGGTCAAAAAAGTGCTTTTGCCTTTTTTGTCCATTCAGTTGCTAAAAAACAAACCTTTTCTTGGAATCTTGTGAACGCCTATGAATTTTCTCAAAATTTCAGATGTTTGGACCAATGGTAAATTCACAATCTCAATCTTTAATCTTTACAATTCAAATTTCAGATTGAAATTAAAATCAAAATTCCAATTTCAATTCAAATCTTCGCAATCAAAATTCACAATCCCATTCACAACCTCTCGATTCATGCCAATCTCATCAAAATCGGACCATAAGCAACGCAGTTATAAAAAGTCCAAAAATATTCCCAATTTTAACTTTTTTCCCCTCTATATCCATCCTTTTAAAATTTTGAAGACTTCTTTCCATAAAAATGTAGCTTACGTCATGGCAAATCGATTGCTGTTTGTTGCGATGAAATCGGATGAGTAATTCTCGAGGTCTCAGGGGGGGGTCGCATCCGCCCCCACCCCTGCCGGGAATCGGCCGTACCGCTAGCCCTCCGGGAATAGGGCTAAGGTTATGTGAAAATCGACGGCGGCGAAATGTTAACAAACTAATCTTCAGCTACAGAGGTCACGCATGAGCCAACGACATAGACGTAAATAGTAAGGTTTAATTGTTCGAAACGCGCATATGTCGTCTTTCCGCTGTCGCCGTTAAGTATGATGGATAATGAGCTGGACAACAGAGTCCAGTGCGTGGCAGGAACTGGGTCCGAGTCCAAGAGCATGCACCTGAATTTGGCCGGAGACGGGAAGGGTCGGCCAGGCGCGGAAGACCGTGTCATGCAGCTGCGCGGCACAGCAAAGATCCTCCAGTGCCATCTGGCTCGGCGCCTGGGGCAAAATTACTCCATGTATGGGAACACCTGGGTGGCGGGGTCAGGGTCGAGCAGCTAGCTCGGCTTAGCTTGGGTCTGATTCCAATGCCACCCACTTCAGCACGTCGTAAAAGTCGCGGAGGCTGAGGGTTTCATGAATCAGAAAAGACAGATACATTTTCCCGCGGTCCAAACATCACCAAATATGAGATGTCGGCGCGCCAGAACGCTCTTCCCACTTGTCCAACTGCGTGGGACGTCCTGTCTCCCGTTTCAGAGCACGATTGCTTCGTCTCAGGTGTTGTCTTCCGCTCCCCTGCGCTCGACGTCTGCGTCCTCCCTCCGCCTCTGCCGGTCTGCCGCCTCTGGGTCTGCCCGTTTCCGGCGGCGCTGCGCCTCTGGCGTAATTGCTCGCTCCACTTATCCAGCGCGCCGAGGATAACGGCCGAGCGCGACCGGCCTCCCGGCTGGTCACGGCTGACGGTGCAAAATCAGGCTGTCCAGCGACGGGGTCAGCAGCGGTCGGCCCGGGACAGGCTGTGGTCGGGCGGCGGCCGGCCGGGGACTGGGGACGGGCCGCGAGCGGGCGACTGTTTCTGGCTGGCCTCTGCTCTGATTGTGAGCTCCGTCTGGAACAGGTTTTCCGGGGCTACTCTTCGAGTCACGAATTGCTCGCTTTGAGCTCGTGACGGGGCGGATTTCTCTGAGGCGTGAAGAATTTTTTTTTTTTTTTTTTGACGGGGCGGATTTCTCCGAGTGGTGAGACGGACTGCCGAAGAGGCATTCTGTAACGGCGATCGGCAGGTGTTCCGTCAAAACTGTCCGCGTCAGTGTCTCCGCGAACTGAACGGTCGAGAGCTCCAAACTGTCTGCGCGGATTGAATGATCGAGAGCTGTAGACTGACACGGGCAGTCTCGAGCTTTTCTCCAGGCTTGCGCTTAATTTAGTGGAAGCAAACCGGCCCACTGCATCACTCCCGGAGCTGAGCATTGGTTCCGACTCAGATTAACGGAATGTTCTGTAATGAACTGATTCATTTGCGATTCAAAGCCATGCATAAATGGATTCGAATGTGGTCCAGTTAGTCACTTTGTCACTTAAATTTACGGTCAAAAATAAACAAAACAAAGAAATACCTATAAAAATTTGGCAATTTGGAATTTTGGCATCTTTCCATGCGAATTCCAGTAGGGCACCGGCTGGTGCTGCATTTCCGGCACTGAGATACCGCCGCCCCCGGCGAGATTCTGGAGACGCAGCCTTCAACGTTCAAGCTACGACTGGCTGCAGGGTCAGCGCCATGCTCTACAAACCGCGAACTCCTGTGTCCGACACTCGGCCCAGTGATGAACCGCATTCAGGGGAGCTAAGCAACCATTGCGCGCAATGTTATCAGCGCACCAGTCGCCAGTGTATCAGTCCCTCGGGCGTTTCTGAGGAGCTCACCGCAGCCCGAGCACTCTGAACGCGGAGCGGCGTATGCTCCCGTTAAGGAAGTGCTGTTTTTGGCTTCCGTGGCTCGCCAGGGCCGTGGACCATGGGAAGCGGGGTGCCGGCGGTCGGGCTGCGGCCGGGCGGCGACACGTCCGGCCGCTGCCGTCGCACGCGAAAGCTCAAGCGAAAGGAAAGGAGCTCACCGCACCTCGAACGTTCATAACAAGGAGAGGCAGGAGCTTGCGTTGACAGAGTCTCGTTTGTCACTTATATGACTGGCCTCAGCACTGGACGGCCAGTGCTCCGGGTGGGGAGCGGGGTGCCGGCGGCCGAGCTGCGGCCGGGCGGCGACACCCCCGGCCGCTGCCGTCGCACGCGAAAGCTCAAGCTAATATTTTTTTTTTTTTTTTTTTTTTGGGGGGGGGGGGGGGGGGGGGGGGGGGGGGGGGGGGGGGGGGGGGCCCCCCCGGCCGCTGCCGTCGCACGCGAAAGCTCCGCCGTTCCGGTTCCGGCACGCGGCAACGCCCCGAGCGCCGAGGCCGTTTTCGGACGTCGTCGTCGCCGTCGTCGCCGTCGTCGTCGCCGTCGCCGTCGTCGGTCAAGACAGAAGAGCGCGACCGGCCGCCGGCGGCGGCGTCAGGCAGACTGTGTACGGCGCGGTCGGCCGGGGAGTATTTCCGTATTTTCGACGCACCAGAGTTGTTTCAGACACCCGGTTTCAAGCCGGGTGCGGGCCCCAGGTGAGGGTCACGGTCCCTCGCCTGGGTAATGCCTGGTTCCGACCGAATGACGCTGTTCCACAAACGCCGAAAAAAAACCCACGTGTCATCAGCCGGAAAACAGTGCAGCTCTGACCTGGCCGCTCACCGGATCTGACCCCCTGGACTTTAGCCAGTGGGGTTTCCTGAAAAGAGTATTACTGCCACGACACATGCAGCAATTCAACATGCAAAACCATGGCATGCAATAGCCTGGAAACTACACTGCGGACTCATGGCCCAAACCGGTCTCGTCCGACAGTGCGGCGGAGTCTCCGCCGTCGAGGGCGCAGACGTCACCGGTCGGAGCTGCACGAAAGCGGGCCAAGAGCCGAGTATCCGTGGCGTCAAACACCTCAGCATGTCCGGGCTGCTGGTGCGCGTGGGACGGCTGCCGGCGGAAGCGTTGCTTGCCGGCATTTCTGGAGCCTTCGCGTCCGGCGAAACGCCGCGAACTGATTCGGCGCGTTTGAAAGAAACAAGCCGGCGGATGGCGATGGTCCATCCCTGGCGGGGCCATGGTCCGTTCGGATTCTCGGACATGTCCCATCGATGGGGACGGGGGACTCCGGGAGGCGATTCTAAGAAGCATATCAGGCCATTTTGCGGTCGTTTCAGGCAAGTGCTCGCTACTTTACGTATCGGTGTTGTCGGCCAGTGTTTGGAAACTTGTAATGTTAATGCGCGATCTTCATCATCGACAATCGACCATCTGCATCGCTTCTAAGACATCCAAGGACTGCTAAAGGCGTATGCAGAGGTCTCATACCTCATGAGCATTTTTTACAAACCGTTACATTTATACAAAGAATATATTTTGTAGAAGGATCATAAATAAAGATCGCAAGCGGAGCCAGGTACTGAAATTTAGGAGACCTGGAATTAAATCCCTATTTCCCAGTAGTTTAAATGGCTGATTTAAACCTAATAATGACAGTTATGGAAAACGCATGCATCATATATCCTTGCACCTACATTGGCTAGGGAGATCCATGGAAAACATAGGGAAGAAACAAGCAAAAAAACACGGGAGTGGTGGTTTGGTTTTATCAATGCATCTTTCACAATTTCATTCTACTAAAGTCAACACCTGTTTTGGTTGCCTGTACCCACCGATGATGCTTCTAATAGCTTGTTATCGCCGTCTTTAATAAGAGTATCGCAGCTGGACCAGACAATGACTTTAACCCTATTCCCGGCAGGGGGGGGGCGGAATCCGCCCCCCCTCGGATTTTTTGCTTGCCAATTCTAGGCTTTTTAACGCAGCTTCACGAAACTTGGTCACTTTTCCTAGCTATTCCTTCTACACGCCGTGACAAAATTTCGAAATTCTATTTTGCTCAGGGGCGGAGCCAGGCAACGTTTTTGGGAGGCACCTCAGGTCATTTTTGGCCATGTTGAGGGTAAAAGGAAAATGTCTGCCAAAAACAGAGTTTTTAAGATAGAACTTAAAACTTTATATGAATGTATAGCTAAATAGTTGGGCAATGCGCATATGTAATTTTGTTTATCTGAGGTCACTTGACAAGGTCAGGTCAAGGTCAAAATTCAAAATTTGTTTTTCCCAATAATTTCGGCGCCGTTTTTTTCAAATGCGAAACTCGGAATACATATGACGTAGAAAGGTGCCCTCTACTTGTGTATCAAGTTTCAGCTTGATATCAGGTCGGGTCACGGAACTATGACCTAAAATGTCAGTGCGCGTACCCTATATCGCAAAAGCCAAAAAATGAATTTTTTGGAATGGAGTGAATTCAACCGATTAAAAACGTTTACAGATAATATTGAATGCACACGACATCATTCCAGGTGACCCCAAGGTCGCTGGAGGTCATTTAAGGTCAAAGGTCACAAGTTGATCTGAAGAACGTGTGACCATGACAGTTCCCCCTTTTTTATGTCCCTGGCGCCGCCTATGCTAACATTATACAAATATTGTAATGCGATTTGTACTTCTTTAGCATAGCATGACTAGCAGAAGCTAAAAAAGTGTTTTGGCCTCTTTTGTTCATTCCGTTATTAGAAAACTAATCCCCCTATTTTTGAAACCCTGTGAACGTCCATGAATTTTCTCAAAATTTCAAATTTGCATACCCATGGTAAAAGCCCTATCCATAATCTCTCGATTCATGCCAGTTTCATCGAAATCGGTCCATAAACAACGGAGTTATAAGAAGTCAAAAAGTACCCCCCATTTTGACATTTTTGCCCCCTGTATCCACAAATTTCAAAATTTTGAAAATTTCTTTTTATAAAAATGTAGTTCACGTCACGGCAAATCGATTGCCGTTTGTTGCGATGAAATCGGATAAGTAGTTCTCGAGATCTCAGGGGGGGCCGAATCCGCCCCCCTGCCGGGAATCGGCCATACCGTCTAGCCCTCCGGGAATAGGGTTAACCCTATTTCCGAAGGGCTAGACGGTATGGCCGATTCCCGGCAGGGGGGAGGGGGTGGATTCGCCCCCCTCGAGATCTCGAGAACTACACATCCGATTTCATCGCAACAAACGGCAATCGATTTGCCGTGGCGTAACCTGCATTTTTATGAAAGAAGTTTTCGAAATTTTGGGTGGGGTGGATACAGGAAGGCGAAAAAGTCAAAATAGAGGATTTTTTTGACTTGCTATGATTTTTTGTTTATGGACCGATTTTGATGAAATTGACATGAATCGAGATACTACGGATGGGGGTTTTACCATTGGTTCAGACATTTCAAATTTTGAGGAAATTCATAGACGTTCACAGGGTTTCCAAAATAGGAGGATTGCTTTCTTCAGAAACTGAATTAACAAGGAAGTCCAAAACACTTTTACCTTCCATTAGTCATGTTATGCTGAAAAAGTATAAATCATATTACATTGTTTGTGTAATGTTAGCATAGGCGTTTCCAGGGACATGAAAAAGCGGAAACTGTCATGGTCATATGTTCTTCTGGTAAAGTTACGACCTTTGACCTTAAATGACTTCTAATGGCCTTAGATTCACTTGGAATGATCTTGCGAGCGTTGCGTATTATTTGGAAACGTTTCCAATTATTTAAATTTACCCTGTTTCTAAAATCGCATTTTACGGCTTTTGTGGTAAGAGGTGAGCGCAATGACATTTTAGGTCATAGCTCCGTGACCCGACCTATTATCAATCTAAAACTTGGTACACATGCAGAGGACACCCTTCTACGTCATATATATTCTGGGTTTGGCGTTAAAAAATAGCGCAAAAATTATTACTATGAAACCAAATTTTGACTTTGACCTTGATCTGACTTCATGAAGTGATCTCAGATTGACAAAATTATATTGGTATGTTGCTCAATTATTCATCTATAGATCCATATAAAATTTTAAGTTCCATTTCAAAAACTTTTTTTTTGGCAGCCATTTTCCTTTTGCCCTCAATGGGGCCAAAATGGCCTGAGGTGCCTCCCAAAAACGTTGCCTGGCTCCTCCCTTGAGCAAAATAGAATTGCGAAATTTTGGTACAATACGGTAGAAAGAAAGCTACGAAAAGTTACCACGTTTCTTGAAGCTGCACCAAAAATCCTGGAATTGGCAAGCAAAAAACGAGATGGGGTGGATTCAGCCCCCTGCCTGGAATAGGGTTAAAATGGATGAAAATACCCAAACGTTTTTAGATATCTGCCTCATGTGTTTGAGATCCGGAATTTTCCACTGTTCCAAGCAATGTTTCCAAGCATGCCTTGACACTATCTAAATACCAAAAAGTTGGTGTCCGGACCGAAGCAAGTCCTCAGAGCAACGAGTCCTCATGCCAGACGACCAAAATCACCCGTCTGCCCCGTTTTTGCTCTCCTGGAAGTGCCAATGACGCGTACTGCTGCTTTCGTATTTATTAAATATCAGGTCAGATCTCAAGCTTTCATGTAAACCCCGTTCGTCAAAAGCGGTCCAGGAGATGGGTAGACCTCAGAGAGGGACGCATTTGGTCTCACTCAATAGAATAGTCTCAGTCTCTAGAATAGAATTAGATACACTCAATAGAGCAGCCTCGCGCCTAGAATTCGTTTGTGTTTACATTTGTTCAGATTATTCAACGGAAATCCGCGAGTGCAAGGCGCGGTGGGACTGGAAAGAAATGACTCAAAGTGCTTCGCTGCCTCCCCCTCCCCAACAATGGGGGAGTTCCCGCGTTCCTGCCAGAGTCGCTGGCCCACGATTAGTCTCAAAGTAATTGTGGTGTGTGAAACATTAAACGTGATTAAACATTAAAAATATTTCATTAAACATTAATTAAATTAAACATTAATTAAATGACAAACAACATTAATCATTAAATGTGATTATTATGAAACGCGGTTAAGGTAAGGTAAAGTGCGTACATTAAACGTGACACTGCTGTCATCAGTGAACCTTCACGTATCGGAATTTACCCCAATGAACTTTCTGTTTATCATCACCATGGAACTCTAAAAACACTGCAATCGCCGGGCGCATTTCACACCATGGATGTCAGTTTAGACCATGCGATTTCTGCCACGTCGTTCAATGGCCACGTCCTTTGCTCCGTCTTTAGTTTTCCCAGACAGGGAGCCTGGGGCTTCCGAGCGAGGGCTATGATGGCGTATGTTGCGGCGGCGTGTGCTGTCTCATGCCAGCTCCCACAGCGTCGTCAGCAAAGGCTGCCAGCCCGGTGATGCGACAAAATTCCGCACGAGACTCCGTCTGTAGACGCCGGCTGGTCACCTGTTTCGCACGGTTTCCGATCAATCACGGTTTTCGCACGGTATCTCTCCGCTTACGGTTTCTGAAACGGCGATGGCGATGCAAAGTTATAAGTTACGGCCGTCTTCAGGAACGGAGGTAAAATATTACGGGCCGTTAGCATCTTCGTGATTTGAAACGTTGCAGCGTATGAGGCCCACTTTGCGTCCACTGAAGTTTTACGTTAGAAGTGTTTCCCTGCGACGCTTAAGGCGTGAAATCAGATTACAACATGACGTGACGAAAAATGTCGAAAAGCAACATCAGCACGACGAAATCAGATTACAGTAATCAAGCTGAAAGCCAATCAGCTGAGCGTGCCATCCTGTGCGGACGCGGGCGTTACTGCTTCTGCTCCTGTCCTGTCTGCTTCTCTGCTTCTCTGCTTCTCCTGCTTTTCCCAGGTCCCGCCGTCTCGTCCGGTGTGAGACCGGTGTGAGTGTATATGTATGTATGTATGTATGTATGTACGTAGATATGTATGAATGCATGTATGTATGCATGCACTCCACATGCATTGCATCTAACATCAGTCTATTCAATGGCTGTTACGGCGTCATTAACATGCAAATCGCTGAAAGAGGCATCGATGCAAATGAGACAAATAAGACACCGATAAAACACTGCAAGGTGCCTAGGTAGCAACCGACGGTAAAAGATGAGGTTAAAAACGGAATGTAAAAGCAATGGAGATATTACTGCTCATTTCGAGCACCTAGGTCACTGACGGCATGGTGAGGGGGAGATGATTCCATGCTACAGAAGCGCGGTAGGGGAGCCCCGTTTGCCTGCAGGCCGGCCGACATCTCGGCAGCTGCAGCTGTTCGGCTCCAGCAGGGCGAGTGACGAGGCGGGACACCTCGGACGTAGCGACGAACATGTTGCGCGCCGCGGGAGCCCGAGCCGCACGCCAACCAGCCGCTCTGCCCGCTCCCATCGCAGAGCCCGGAGTGCCGGGCCGATCCTGTCGCGATGTCGCGTCTCCCTCACAACTTTCCGCATGTGAGCGTGAGTGAGCGTGCGAGTGTTTGGCTGCTTCTGCACCGCGCCACAGCCGGGTTCTCTGCACCGCCGTCACGACTCGTCACGGCGCCGTGACGGCCGGTGTCACGTCGAGTGCTGCTAGCCGTCAGGAGGTCATCCCGCCTCACCATGCGCCGAGACCTGGCCCGTTACCTGATTCTGCTGGTCCCCGTCAGAGTGCTAGTGCCTGTAAGCACTCTGACTTGTTTCGAACTTGATTCTGCTAGTTACCGTCAGAGTGCTTACGATTCTCAGTGCCTCTCACCCGTGAGGTACACCCTCAACTGCATGCAAGCCTGCAACAACGCGGCCGGTGCCTGCTAAGTGACGTCACAACTCGGCGTTCGGCCCGGCCTCACGATTTGTCCGCGCCACCCGGTCGCACTCCGCCGACATCAGACGCGGCCCTAACCCGTGACGTCACAACGCCTATTATACATACATAAATACACATGTACGTACACATATACATACATATACATACCGACGTAAAAAAAATAATTAAATGCCATCCTATTCTGTGCGTGATAGGTGAGTACATATTATTTCCATGCATCCTTGGCAATCACCCCGGCACCGCCTGGCGTGTTTTTGTACCCACGACCGCCTGGGGGTGTCAAAAAGGGCACCCGTCTGTTATCTCAGGATCTAACCCTCGGATCTGCATCCGTCTACCACCATTCGATAGCTCTGATTGTTGTGAGTAAGGAATCACTGTGTTAACCCTAGTAACATGACTGATGTCGCCACAGGTCACGTAAAACTCATAACACAACCTGGAAAAAAACTGACATCGGTTCGTACATCATATCATTGGCAATACCGGTCTGAAAGCCTTCAGTTGGATATCAAACGAAAGTCCACGATCATTTACATCAGAAGCATGCCAAAATGTTAAAAAATGTTGGGTCAAGATCATCCTAGGTCAGGTGAAATATTGGTCTCACCTGACATGCCAAAGGAGGGTACTCACTCGAAGCCGTTTTGATCCACGAGACAAAAACGACGGAAATGAAATCTTTTAATGATAAATTCTGCATGACCTACTTTTCGTCCAGTCAAGGCCAGTTTAGGTCAGGCTAGATAAGGTTGCATTAATCCTCCAGAGAAAGAGGAAAACATTACTCGCTACGATTCTTGACTGAGTCTAGTGCATTGCTGAAATGATACCCCGTGATGCTTAAATCTGCTCTTTCTGCTCTTTATCAAGTCAAGGTCAAGGAAGGTCACGATAGATGGTCATTTTCCATTTTCTGACCAGGAACAATAATTACTCTCAGCTGTTACTGAACGATCTTCTACAGACAATGATGGATTTCATTTCGTTTCGACATCTACCTGACGTTCGTATGACGTTACCTGACATGAAGTCACGTTGCATTTGGTGAACCTTGCTAAGAGGTGGATATAGATTTGCTTGTTTGGCTTGAATAATAGGGAGGCCAACAGCGACCACTTCTCTCAACCACAATACAAATCAGTCCAATTGTCATGGCACATGTGACCGAGCATGACCTCTAATGTTACGTGCCATGGTTGTACATACTTTCGGGGATAGCCTCCTATATAAATCCAAATAATTCATGCGTTATATTCGCGAATATTACCGAAAAAACGAGGCATGTTGGCGCCACCGCCCGAAAACGCGAAAACATGTATGCAAGGGTTTACTTATGACGTCATATCTCCAAGACCTGACCTAGTATGGGAATGGTGCTGATGCCAAAATAGGTAAAATTAATCGATGAGTAGGTACTGAAAATTTGATTGGGCTGACTAACGATCCAAAACTTATTAAAAAAAACGGAGGGGGTGCCCTGTTTGACTTCTCCCGGGCAGTGCCGAGTTAAGGAAACATGCCCACTACTGGCACACTCAAGATGATCTAATTTGATACTGTAGTGAGGAAGATGCTGTGTAAAATCAACGTCGACAACAGGAGGCTGATTTTGGAGTACGGACAATAAATAACTGGCCTTGTCGGTACAGTGATTATTTCGTGAGGACCTGTTGGTGTGCATGTAAAAGAACTAAGACATTGCACGTGCAAACCGAAGTACCACTGGCGGTTCATGTCCCTCTCTTAGTGAAGTTCCTCACAAACCATAGCACATGCTTGAAACCAGAACAGAAAATGGCTGTCTGATATTTGGCTGGTAGGCGACACAACTGCGATTGAATGGCTTGGGTATCTAAGGCTTGGAACATGGAAGTAGTTTTCTATGCTTTTGGTTTTAAGGATGCTAGTGCACCCCCATTATTAGTAAGACGCCCACAGATATTCATGAATTTAACGGTACCGTATGGGGGGGGGTACTCACAACGATTTACAGCCTTCAAGATGATGCATGTCTAAACCGGTCCGTGTCCAGTTCAGCAGAATTTCCGACACACAGCGACCGGTTGCGACCGCGCGCTGCCGATCGCTACACCCTCCGACCCTACCACTCAACGGAGCCCGAACCTGTTCAGAAGGCGATGGAAACTCGTCGAACATTTCCAGTTGACCCGGGGTCGCGAGCCACCTCCGTCGTCAGCTGGCACGGCACTCCTGACGCCGCCTAGCCATATGGCACAGCGTCAATGGTATTCGCCCCCGTTGCCAGACGATGGACGCCTACATTCATACACGTCCGAAAAACGATCGACCAATCGCTGACCACACCAGGAGCCTGCACAACGCCCACACGCCACGCTCAGTCGACACGACAACCAGCGCGCATGTCCACTCGCTACGCAATGGTCGACATGCCCCTACGCACGCCGACCGGCGCGCCATCTGGCGGCGGCACGGCGGCGCGGGACGACCGCCGCGCCAGCCGACGAGCCGGCCGAGAAGCATCGGCGGAGGAGCTTCGACACAGACGGCAGGCCAGCACGCCGAAACAGCAGGACAGCACGCCGGGGCAGCAGCCCAGCGCTTGGCAAGCAGGGCGCCGATCTCAGACGGCAGCCGACAGCTGGAGACCAGCAACTATGGGCGGTTCCCGCACACGGAGCCACGACTAGCGCATGGGATCCGGCCACATACCAGGCGACCGCGATCGCAGACATTTGACACGATTTACTGGTCGTAATGCAGCGCAACGACTCACGACATTAAGCATCGAGCGGGCTGGGCGACCGATGCAGCGAGCCTCCGTGGGCACTGCTCTTCCCCAGGTGCATTATTGGATGTCCGTGAGGGTTGGCCGCACCGCAGCACAAAGGTAAAGAGTGCAAAAAGTTTCAAACTTCGGCGCCCATGCTGTCAGCAACACGAGGAGCCACGCTCGGATAACACCAGCACTGTTAGACCCAGGATGGCACAGAGTTGAAGACCTGATTACTGAACGGGACATCAGGACCTTGCGGGGCCTTCTGCCAGCCACCCACGCTCCTGACATGTTACTTGAGTGTCTAGTTCGTCGTTCTGAGGTATCTGTCCGCACCACTCGGGCAACGACTGACGAACTGCTGCAGCTGCCGCGAGTTCGCACTGAGTTTGCGCTGCGTTCATTTATGTTCCGTGCTTGTAAAAAATGGAACACGCTGCCTTCAGGCATCCGAATGTCAGGCGCTGCCAGCAACGCGACTTTCAAGGTCAGCCTATTCTCATATACGCCTGAGAAATGAGTGTCGATTGCAATATGCCGCTTCTTAATATCGAAATTTTCAGTCTCCCGTACCTCTTGTAAATCGACGTGAATGTCTAAAATTCCATCACATGGAGGATCCGAAATGCATACATACATACATACATACGCTCACTCGATCAGCGCCACAGATGACCACAGCCTGGTGCTGAACGAGCACGAACAGAAAAATGCTGACTTCTGGCTTGATGCTGAGGGTTGGAGGCGGTAAACAGTACTAAGAAGTGCGTTTGCTCAAAGACTACGATCATGAAGTTAGATGGCGTGTTGCGATATTCCCGTTTACCGTCGTACCAATCAGAAGCCACTCAGTCGTCGCGCCATTACCAAGCTTATCGATCCGCCTCCGTCGACAGCACACATAATCCAGACACCAATCAGCTCCACAGGGTTGGCACAACGGGGACCAAACATATTGACGCGTCGGGGGGAACCGCGCAGGGGGTTCCCCCCTACCCTGGAAGAACGCCGCGTTATCCGCGTTATTATGCATTATCCGAGCACTGGCCAGGCCCGGCGCAGGCGCCGGGCCTAGCGCCGGGCCTGGATAATGCATCGTCGAGCACTGGAGGGGACTCGGACGCAGTCGTTAGCTCGCCATCACCGGCATCGCCGTCACGATCATTAGCGACCGCCGCACGCGACGACGCGTCGCCGTCAACGATCGGCACGCCGCCGCCGTCGGCTGACGCGCTCGTCGGCGCTGAAATGGTGAGGTCATCGGCGGTGACGGGAACCGCAGGGTCGTCTGTCTGCTCGGGCGGCAGTTTCAACACCGTCTCCGTCGGTGCTGAAATTGCAAGGTCACTGGTTGGGACCGGAACCACAAGGACCGTCAGGTCTTGGGGTTGACCGTTTATGATGAACAATAACTGGCCTTCTGCTACCCAACAGGCGGACTCTGTAGTTCAGGTCAGACGATTTAACAGTCACGACCGCTGCCATTCACGGTCTGACGAACTTGAAATCATATCCACGCGACGCCACATTTTAGCACAAGTACGCCGGTTCACCAGAATGAAAACGAAATTTTGAAATGAGTTCGTCTTGAAAGCCTTGTGGCGCTGATGCCGATTGTTAGACACCTGTAAAGTCATGTCGTGAGCTAGTCTGAAACGCTTTGTTAGCTGCTCTAGATTCTCCAGCACTGTGGGGATCTTCGTCATTGCTGACGGTACTTGGTTCTGTTAAGTGACGGGTTGGTCCCTTCAGAACAGCAAGAAATGAGGCAAATAGCCAGAGAGTGCATAGGCCTTGGCTCGGCATCCCAGCACAGGCGATGGCAAGCAGACATCCCGCTCGTCGTGGTTGCCGTCCAAATACTTTGTGAGCACGTTCATAATGTTTCCTCTCATTCGCTCGCACTTCAGATAACTATCCAGGTGGAAGGCCGAAACTCAAGACTTTCTCTGCAATCAAGGCACCCTGTGGCAAAACAGACAAGAAGTGGCAGGAACATCAGGCGTCCCAAGAAGCTAGACTTGTAATGACTGTAGTCTAGTAGTGGGTTGGGGGGGGGCGCGTCGCATTTGTATTTTCTTGTCGATCTATTTAGAGAAACATATGGTACAATAAAAGAAAAATTCCGTTTTTCAAGGCAAAACAGTGAATAAGATAATCGTTAAAATAATTAATTTAAAGTTTGGGTTAGCTTTTCAATGTTTCTTTCCATCATGGAAGTATAATTTTCATCTGATTGCTGACCTTGACCCAACCTTGACCTGAGTTAACCTCAAACTGGACCTTCCAGACCAATGTCACTTAGCCTCGTGAGCTCGTAGCGGGCGTTGTTGGATTGTGGATTGTGGTGCTTTGGTGCAGTGAGGAGTGGTTAGTGAGACGGAACTTTACCTTTCTTTAGCCTTTTTGCCTTTCCTTCTTCCGTAATCTCACCAGCCCTGACTTTTGACTGACTTTGACTGTTTTTAGGGCTTATCCCTCCCTCTTTATTCCCTTCGTTACTTTTGCCTTCTCCTCTAGCTATGTCTTCAAACCATCAGAGGTAAGATGGTCCGCCCAGCGGCTGTGATCGCATATTTAAGATCACACTCTGTGAAATTGGCAGCTTTATTGGAGTGAATTCGTCGAGGACATCCAAACCTGCCTATAGAAAAATCAACCAGCGCACCTGCGAACGAGGTCACCTTCAAGTTCGGAACCGGAAATACCTCACACCGCCGGGTGAAATGGTCTACAACCACGAGCAGGCGTCTGTTCCACTGACGTTCGCAGGGAGGCCGGAAAGGAAGTCATTTTGTACGGTTCCCTGGGGCTGCTCGGCGTTCAGCCCACCCAGCCACCCTAGGACGTGGCGTCGAGGTTGCACGCGTGCTGCAACGCTCACACCGGCTGCAACGCTTTTTGATCAACTGCTTCATCCCAGGGTCACCAGAACTCATGCCTGGCTGTTGCGATCAGAGCCTCAGCTCCATAGTGGCCGCCAGTTCAACCATCGTGAAGAAAGGTTAACCCTTGCCCAATCGGCGGGGGGGGCGTTTTGACGTCTCCTCCCTAGGGTTTTTGGTGATAACAAAAGAAGCAGAGAGCACAGAACGCCGAAATTTGTGGTGCCTTTTTCCAGCATACTTTGCGCATGCTCTGCATAATTTTTAATTTTTGGTCTTGCGAGGTCAATGACCTAGGTCACTGTCGTAAACGGTCGTGTAAAAGAAATCAGGTCATAACTGGGAAAAACTAGGGCAAAATGAGACCAAAACCCCGTTTTGACGATCCCCAAAATAAACATAGGCACTGACGTCGATTTTGCAGTCCAAAATTGCAACAAGACGCTTCCAAGTCGTGAAATGGCCTTCGGTCACCCGAGGTCATGCGAGGTCACCGTGGTAGATGCTGGAATGCATTCCTGGTGCCTGAAATGTATTCTTGGACCAAGGAAATCACTAAACAAGACAAATAATGTTGACCCACGTGAAGGTCCATGAGGTCAGGTCAGGTCCATGTGGTGTGAACTAGTTTTTTTTTGGGGTTTAGACTCTCATGAGGAGTCTAAAACCCTGTTTTAATGATCCCAGGTGTAAAATAGGCAATGATGTCGATGTTGCCGTCCACATTTGCACCAAAATTCTTCCAAGCTTTGAAATGACCTTTGGTCACCTGAGGTCATGCGAAGCCACCGTGGTAAAAGCTGAGTTCATATCTAGATGTTCAGCTTTATCTTTCTGGCTCATTTTGCGATTCATTGGCGGATCTAGGCATAAAAAGATGACATCCATGAGTGCTTCAAATCAAGTAATTGTCGTATGTCAGGTCAGTTCATATGACCGACCTTGTATAACACCCAGTTGGTTACAGCTGCGAAGCCCAAGAAGTTTCAGTGCAAAGGTATTCTTTGACAGTTTGTTTGCATTGCTATTGATCCTCGACAGAACACGCAGTAAAGCAAAGACAACGGCTGAATGTTAAGTCAGATCACAAGGTCAGGCTAGCTCAAGTCGGGTCATTGGCTCTCTGGCCTGTGGGTATTTAAACACTGTTCGTGCAAACCCTTTCAGCTGTTTTGGAAGCATACATGGACAACAATGCGGCAGTAACATTAAAAAAAACCCACAAACAGAGAGAATGGAAAACATTACATCAAGTCACCTGATGCAATATGTGATGATATTCATGTAATAGATTAAACACCGCAATCTGCATGCTGCTGATTCATTCCCTTGACATGCTCAGAATTGTTTTACCATTATTAGGGGCGGGGTTAGAGCTCTTCTTAGAGTGTCCAATTCTTACATTTTAGGCCAAAAAGCTGGGCTGTTTTTTTCAAAACCAAAATGAGTGCTTAAGAACACACTCATGGCAAACTTTCCGTTGGTGTCAGTTTCAGTTTTCTCCTTCGTTCTGTTCTCAAGATAAGGGGACGTTGAAGCACCCTCCCCCCCGGCTCTGGCCGCCCACAGCAGAGCGCCGCTTGGTTAGCACGCCTGGTGCAGCTGTAAATAGTTCTCTGCACCTGCAGACGCTCGATAAACGTGAAAAACAGCACCTCGATTATTTTCAGTCCATGCCACCGTCTCCACAGGGTCACAGCGTCCGGCACCACACCTGTTGTCCCTTACGAGCTAAGAGACGTTTGGCGGTGTCTGCTATCGCCCATGTCTGCGAACAGGTAATGCCGGGAGTGTTGCACAAACACAAGGCAAGCTGGCAGTTCCTTCCGCTTCGTGCTGTAACTGCACTGCGCCTTAGTCAGCTTGTGTGACGCGAAACCGACGACCTTGTGCTCACCATCCTCTTCCTGGACCTTGGGAATGACACCAATGGTACACGAAACAGCGCTTGTCCGAGGTCGTCAAGCGCACTCTGTGCTCGGTCGCGCCACCCGAAATTTGCATCTTTGTGCGTCAGTTTGAACAGTGGAGCAGTGTTCCGAACAGAGCCGTCGTGTCTTTTCTTTCCGTGTTTTCGACGTTTCGCTACCGCTCTGTTTCCCCTCGACGAGTCGAGCGACGACGTCGTCGACACGACGACGTCCGTCGTCGTCGCACATGTGTTTTCCACCCAACTTATTACTGTCTCCTTCTGAGTGGTCTCCAGACGTGGACGCGTTGTACCGGCCGAAGAGCAAGGGGCAGTGTCGTGCGGGCGCCGGCGTGAGCCACTTCTCTCTAGTTATTAAACATCTAATATAGTCCAGCTTTCTCTGGTATTTTGATTTCTTCTACGTGATTGGTCCTCCGGCGTTTCGACTCTTCAGTTTCTGTCTTTCCGACGTCAACAGGGCAGCTATCTCAGCAAAGCGAAGCGCAAACTTCCTGAAATATGTTAAGCCCAGCACACTCGACAGCTCTTTCACTGCTTCCGTGGGATAAAGGTTGCGCCTTTTTAACGCTGTCTCCACCTTCTCGGAACGGTTGATACACCTTTGTTAGACACAGATGTTCTACAAATTTCAACTCGTTACAGAACGGTGAACACGGTTTCAAATTCAGGGTCAGACCTGCGTTCCGGAGCGTGTGCAGAACTCAGACAAACTTTTCCATCGCATCCTCTGCACCGCGGCCATGAAAAACAATATCATCAAAGCAATGGACACAATGCTGCGGCGTGGTATCGCCCAATACAATGCCAAGAAGACGAGCGCATGTCCCTGGCCCTTCTGCCAAACCAAAAACCACAGTTTGTACAGATACAACCTGTCGTCTGTTCTCAATCCTCCCCATCCACACTGATCTGAAAGTGCGCACTGTTCGTGTCCAGTTGACAAAAAGCGTCCGAACCAGATCAAGCCTCCACCGTGTCGTCGATGCGAGGCATCTGGTAAACAGAAACTTCGCTACGTGCCTGAGGTTGGCCACCAGACGATACTAGCCGGCCTTTTTCCGCATCGTAACAATGGAGACGACGACCGCCTCCCCTCTCACTCAATGAGGATGCCCTCTTCAGCCAGCTCCTGAGTCTACGCCTTTACCTCGGCTGCGAGGTGAGGCGGAACTCGTATGGAGACCTGTCGGATGGGCGGGTGGCCACCCGCATCAGTCTCGTGGGTGAGCACAGCCGTGTAGCCGGTATGGCCGTCAAACATTTGCGCATACTTTGACAACAGCACGGCAGTTTTCCTGCGGTGGACATCTGTAAAACAGGATTGGCCCAGAGTTGCCATTTTCTCCACGTCTTTCGCAGCTGCCTCTCTTGCGCGTGGTGCGTGCTCAACAAAGCCCGCTCCGATGTTGATCAAATAACACGTTTTGAGAATTTTAATCGGCTCCGCCATCACATTCCTCACCAACGCGGGTGCAGGGGCACAGTCATCGTTGACCACAGCAGGCACGACTTCCACACCAGATGTCTCATCTGCTGGCTCAATATGCACGGGACCGACATAAGCACAATAGGCCACGTAACCGTGCTCGATCATTTCAGATCCAGGCAGAATCACATAGTCACAGCTCAGAGACCGACGACCCAGACACACAGCTCGGGCCGATTCTGAGCGGACATACGCGAGCCAGCACAACAGAAACAGCACAAGCCGTTTGGGACTCAGATTAATCACACAAGGACAATACTGCGAAAAAAACAACGCCCATTAACAGCGGCGACGTTGAAGACAAAGCGCGGCAAACGACACGTTACGCTACCGATTTGGGAGGCCACAGCGACTCGCCCCGACAAAGGCAAATCCCCTAGACGTCGTCCGTGCCGTCAGACTTGTAGGTTTCAAAGCCACGTTCCGGAGGACATCAAACACAGATTGGTGGAGAACACTGACTGAAGTATCGAATATCGAGCAGACATCTATAGTGTGCAGAAGTCTGCCAGTATCAAGCAGACACTGGCGCTCAGCGACTGACACACGTCAGGTAATTATCATCGTGTCAGATATGAGCACTGTCAGGTTATCAGTACTCAGTCGGTCCGATCGTCGACTCCCCGCTGGCGGCCGAGCCCACCCTCATTCCCCTGCTGGGACCGCGGCTGCGCTGCCTGGCACACAATGGTCAGACGGCCCTTGCTCTGACAATTGTATTCACGAGCGAACCCGCGGCCGGCGCTGGCCACGTGCGTGGCCGGACCTGCCACAGAAGTAGCACACGCTGCGACGACCCGCTCTCGAGCCACCACGACTGCCGCTAGTGCGGGTTACCGCCTCCAGCCGAGCCTCCAAATCTCCTACCTTTGTGGTCAGGGCGGTTACGTCACCGCTTACATCCAGCCTCCGAACGGCAGGCTGAGGGGTGGCCAAGTGCGACCTTGCCGTCAGGAGGCGGCGCACCTTCCGGAGCGCGCCGTCGAACGTGGCGATGCCGTCACCAACCACTGCCGCGTGGAAGACACCGGGAAGGGTAGCAATGAAGTGGCTGAACGACTTTGGACTCAGGTCTGCCTGAGAAGGGAAGGCTAGTGCCATCCGCTTTTGGAACCTAGTTACGAGAGCGTTTAGGGGTCGCGATGTGTCAAACCTGAGTTGGCGAAACGCGAGGTGATGGTCAACCACAGATGACGCATTAAACGCATCACACAGCCCTTCAACAGCATCGGTGAAACACGGTCGCTGCCCAGTCGACAAAGAATGAAACACATCCCGCGCGACGCCGGACAGGGCGAGAGACGAGAGACATTCGCAAGATCCGCTTCTCTCCATCCCTGAAAGACGCCATAGGGGAGGGTGGGGTGGGTTGTATCAGTTTTTACCCCGGGTTTATTAATTTCGTAACTACTTGGGATAGCCTCGTGATTTCCATACCATCTGGTAGCTGCATTCTTCGACTTCCTTGTGCCAAAGAATTTTTTGATAATTTTTACTACTTTGTCTCCTACTGCCTGGCGAATGGACCCTTTCACTTGATACAACTTACCCCATCGGTTGGGTGAGTTGTATCATATGGTGAGGTAATTTGTATCAGTGTGTCACGTTTCGGAGACTGTGCTTGCTACCGGCAATGAACATGAAGACAAACTTCAACGAATTTAAAATATGATTATAAGCTTGCATTTTATTACACCAAACTATGGTCAATGCAATACGAAATTCATGGCAAAGGAAAACGCAAACGAAACATCAACCGTCCAGGTGTAAAAGTGACCCGTTTGGAACAAAGAAGCCAACACAAGGTGCCGAAACGTACAAATTCTTGACTAGACACCAGCAGACTTTAGCCAGGGCTGCAGTTCTCACGATCAAAAGCTCACTTGACCTTTTACCTACTTGACACCGCTAGTAGGTAAAGTCCGAATCACCCGACTCACAGTTGTGACACATGTATACAACGCCATCTGAGTTAGTACCCTGCGTGTGCGCCCAGCGTTTGCACTCCTGACACCTGATCCATTTTTCTCCTGGCCGACTGTTTCCCCACGGTTCAATACAAACCAAGCAGAATGCCTCTTCGTCCTCGGAGTCGCCATCGGAGAAGTCTAGTTTCTTCTTGCCCTTTGGCCTCGACTTTTTGGCCTGACCTTTACCGCGCCCCGTTTTTGCTTTAGCCTTCGCTTTATTTCTTGACATTTGTCTTTCTCTTGCGGCTCTTTGTTCCTCCTCCAGCATCTGTTTCACCGGTGTGTCTGTGAGTACCCTTGACTTCCTCTTCTTTCGTCCTCCCTTAATCTTTCTAGGAGAAAGCCGACACCCTAGGATTGGACGCACGTCTTTTGGCGAAAAGCTGGTATCATAGCTCGAACCCGCCTGCTGCTGCGGAGTGGAGCTTGAGCCCGCCTGCTGCTGCGGATTGGAGCTTGAGTGCGCCTGCTGCTGCGGAGTGGAGCTCGGGCCCGCCTGCTCCTGCAGCGGGCGGTCGGTCACCAGAGACGGACTGAAGTCAGCGTCAGTGAACACGTCAGGGTTGTACGGCATGATGCCCGTGACCTGGAACCCGCTGACTATGTTCTTCTCCGTGCACGCCAGAGGCCATATGTCCCTCAGAATACCTGGGATGTCGTGGACGGTCATTGTCCGGCCGCGGTTGTTCCGCATCCAGTTGGACTGTGCTGATCCTGCGTACGTCTTCAGGGGACCGAACACGCTTCGGTCGAGCGGTTGCAGCTGATGGGAGCAATGGGGAGGGAACGACAACATTGCGATCCCGTTCTCCTTAGCGTACTCCACTCCCTCGATCCCCAGGTGGCTCTCGTGGTTGTCAAGAAGTAGCAGCACAGGTCGCTGAGGAGAACACTTCGTGTGCTTGACGAAGTGCACGAGGAAGGTCTTGAAGTTCTCAGCAGTCATCCAGCCAGATGGATAGGACACCCCAAGGCATCCCGGCGGGCCATCCTTCACGAAATGCTCCTTGTATCGCGCTCTGGGGAAGATCAGCATGGGGGGAACTTTGTTTCCATATGCGTTGACAGCTGCACAGACGGTTACAAGTTCTCCCCTTTCCGCTGACGTCATTGATCCGACTTGCCTTGTTCCGGTTGGTGCCACAACTTGTGGAGTCTTTTGCACTGTTGTCAGTCCTGTTTCATCGACATTCCAAATATCTTCTCTTTCAAATTTGTATCTGTCCATCACCTCACCAAGCTTCCTAAAAAACTCCCCCACGTTCCACTTGTTGAAACCACTCGCTCGGCTCAAACTTGTGGCTTCAGTTACTCGAATGGACAGCCGCCGTCTCTTTCGGAAGGATCTGAACCACTCCATTCCCGCCATCTTGTTCTCGATCCATGATTTCGGTACTGTGATGTCGTGACGCATCGCACATTCGTATGCCAAAGTTCGAACTTCTCGCGGTGTTAGACCGAAGAAGACTTCTGATGCTTCTCTAATATACGCTTCCAAAAGTTCTTCCTGCTCGTCCGTAAACACCCTGGATCCTGAGTTTTGGTACCCCATGTTCGGATCTATACCCGCCTTCTTTTTCCTCACAAAATGATTCAGAGTTTGGTAGTTTACTCCGTGTTCCTTTGCTGCACTGCGGATGGAGACTCCACCTTTGATTACTGCGTTACAAGCCCTCAGCAGGATATCCTTGGGGCTGTTCTTGCGCCTATCCGTTTTCCGGATGTAGTTCCGCGGCATTTCGGCTATTCAATCTGAAAACAAAGCCCAAACGTATTAGTTATGGACTTACTAAATAATCCCCTCACAATAGTTACGGGCAGACTTGTGCCAAGATCAGGAAAAGGGATCCAAGATCCAACAAGATCCCTCGACAATAATAAAGGGAAGATCCTAGATCCCTTAAGATCCTCGAACAAAATTTTAGAAAAGATCAAAGATACAAAAAGATTAGGGATTCATTCTAAAAAAAAGATCCAGGATCCCAGACGATCCCGCGACAAAATTCAGAAAAAGATCCAAGATCCCAAAAGATCTGGAATCTAGATCTTAGGGATCCAGTCCTGGATGCTTTTTTCGGGATCTTGGCACATGTCTGGTTACGGGAAGGGTTGTATCAGGATGAATTGCGTGGGCGTCGAATGTGGGAGGCGGTGGGCGGGAAGGTGTGTCCCTCTAATTTGTGTAACACAGATGGGGATGTGGCCACACATTTTCAGCACTTGTTCGATTTTAATTTTTGCTTTTGCTTTCATTCCATGAGCGCGGCCTGTCATTCCTCCTGATGCCGCACGTTTTCAGCACAAATATTTTTAACTAATTTTTCGTTGTATGTAATGTGATAAGATTGTGTGTTTTTGGCACACACAAAAAATCTGTGGCGACACCCCTAATGAGTTGTATCTACATTGGGGTGAGTTGTATCACTGTTACAACATACCCCACCTGGCCTGATACAACATGTACCACCCCTCCATATTGGAAAAAAAGTCCTCCTGCTCAACAACCAGTGGCTAGCCGAAGGTAATCCTTTCCACGCACGTAGCCTTGGAATCTACCCTTACCACTGCTACAGCGATCCTTCCAATTCGTGTACATCTGAATGACAAAAACACATATTTCCTTACGACGAAATTTTACAGAATGACACCCCGAAAACACAATTTCTGCACTCACCGCGAGACGCGCCAAGCCAGTCAGACGACAGTACAAGGAAAGATGGCGGACCGCATGCCGCGCCATCCGGTCGTGTCGGGAGCACCATCTCTTGGATACGTTTGGCACAAATCGCTCTGATACAACATGTCCATGATACAACTCTCCCCACTCTCCCCTACCTCTTCAAGTCGTCCACAAAATGGCGAACGGAACCGTGCCCGCAGCGTTGCGTTAGGGCGGACGCAGGGGCCAAATGTACGGACGGCCGATCCGCCGGAGCAACAGGCTCTGAATTAGCCATTTTATTTAGGCCAAATTAGCCACGCTAATTTTAGCCTCAGGCGTAACACAATCAGAACTTCAATGATTAAAAAACTACCAAAACAACACGGTCAAAGAAGAAAAACTTTGGTATAAGTGGTACAAATGTGTCACACTGAATCAACAACTTCTCACTTGGCAAGATGATTCGAGATGAATTCGGAAAATGCAAGGGACAACAGGGAATAAAGAAGTCTTAAGCACGGTTAATGCTCACGCAGTCAAGGACAGGATTTAACGCAGGCACATAACGGAGTCATGGAGCAGTAAAACTTGTAAGGCTTTATTTTTCAGAGAGAAAAAATATTCCACACGTGAACGGCATACTTAACCAAGCTTCCTTTCGCGTGAACTCCCATCTTCACTCGCTTCAGGCCCTGGAGCATTTCTTGAAGCCCACAAATCCAAATTCGCTATTAATACCGAACGTATACCAATACATTTTTCCTCCTGGAATTGCTTCTGCAGTGTATTGCGCCTAGCGCGAACAAAATCATGCGCGACACAGGCTCAGAAAAACTCACTGTTGGTGAGTGTTACCGAAAACCTTTGACTTCAACCGACCGCGTACCATCTCGCCAGCCGTAGCCAATTAGTCTTCACTTCCACCATGTGCTACTCGCCATCACTGCTCATCACTGCCCGAGAATTCACAAAAAGGAACTGGAACTGATGGCGTAAGCCCGCTACCACCAGTCTGCACCGGCCCGAGTCGAGTTCAATGAAACTTCGTCTCGCAAACTCGGCCTGTATTTGCCCGACACATAACGACCGGACGCGACCGCGCGCAGCCACGTCACCAGACCCTCTCCTGTCCGCCGCTCGGCAGAGCCAGCGACCTCGGGTCAACAGACAGCGAAGACGACGTGTCCAGAAGGCCATGGAAACTCATCGAACATTTTCAGCCGACCCGGGGTTGCGGTCACCTCTGCCGTCAGCTGGCGCGTCGCTTCCAAAGCCACCTAGCAAATGGCGCAATGTCAGTAAAACTAGGCCCGGCGCGTGCATCTGCCTCCAGAGAAGGTATAGATAAGGAACGAGATACGTCGAGCGCGATCCGTAAAAGCACGTTTGGGATGGTGGTAAGAGGTGTAAGATGTAGTCGCTACCCTCGCACCTGCAGCACACTCAACGATGAAGGAAAACAATTATTTGTGCAGGAAAGGTGCAGGCCTACCCCTGCCCTATGCAAATTCATGGAAGCAAAGTGGTTCAGTCGATACAGGCGCGGCCACAGGGGAAGGGAGAGGCACATGAGGCATGTGCCCCTCCGGATCGAAACTTCATACGTTACTACTAAAGGCGTTCTTGCTCCACCAATAGCGTCCCCGTTGACGTTTACTTCACTGAACACGCCTCTTCCAATGAAGATGCTCCTGCCACACTGAACACGTCCCACCCAAATGAAGGTGCCCTGCCACAATCTACCGGGGGCTCCCCCGCCCACAGCAGGCGCCTCTTAACATCAAAAACGCCTTTCCCAGTCAATGTCTTTCCCTCGAATGCGCCACCTCCTGCACAGAAAGCGCTTCTGGTGTCACAGGCGCTCTTCCCAACTGAAGGGCGCCTCTGCCCCCCATAAGACGCTTCTAGTGCCAAGGACGACCACTCCCAACTGAAGGCGCCCTGTCGGAGGGTGCTCATGGCCCCTTCAGGGGAAGCGCCCCTTCCGATTGAAATTCCTGGATCCGCCCCTGAGTCGGCATGGCATTTGGCTCACAGGTGTCCACAGATTTCCTCAGATGTGGCGAGTTTCGATCAGCAGCGAGTACAACGTTCGACTGCGTTTTCTGTCGATGGAAAAAGATGCTTTAATCACTTTATCTTTGCACTCAATATCTGACTGCCTTGCTTTTTTGGAGCGACTGATTACTGATTCCTTATATGGCAAAGTGTGGATAGCTACGTTTTTCTTCTGATTGCGACGTTTCATTTTATTATGTTTTCATCATTTCTGTGTTTCGGTGGATTTCATGTCTCAGCTAGACACCTTGTTCAGTGTACGTATAGGAATAGCCGGTTTGTACGGATCGGTTGGACACAGTCCACGTTCTCATCCTCATTTTCCGATCTTTTTCCCTTGAACCACCTCTATTCCGGCACCTCTAAAGTGCAGTTTTTTTCTCATTCTTCCATCCCGCAGCTCCGTTTTGACCTAACGGGTGAAACATCTCTAACCAAATACCCATCCATCGATTGGGCATCACCCCTCTTATCGTCATTTTTCCAATCCTTGCCATTTAAACCATCCCTAGCCAGCACATCCAAGTGCCACTTTTCCCTGTTCCCCTGTCCCACAGCTCCACCGTGTTCCGGCGGGCCAAAGGACCCCTAACCGGAAACGCACCCACGTATTGATCGGCAATCATCGCCTCAATGAATACGTAATGTGCAACTGCTGGACTTCCGTGTCCCGTGCCTCCGCATACGAGGAGCCCACGGCCGGGGTCGACTGTTCTGTCGCGAAGCACGGGCGGGTATCACTAAGGTGTTGGTTGTTTGGTGAGAATCCTCGGCCGAATAGGGCTTGACAAATGTAGCCGGGAGCAACGGGCACAGGTGTAGCGAATGCTTCCTGCTACGTTGGAGTCGTGTATGACGCATATCTTGAGCTGATGCTTACAAATCGGTTCGTGCAAACCGGTTGTGCATGCATGCACAGTGAACGAGATTTAGTGCCTGCCACACGCCAAAATCGTTACCTTACTGCTGGCTCGTAAAAACTTTGAAGCACTATCACATCACTACAGGCAGCTCAATTTTCCTACCAATAACTCAATTCGCAATGCCCCTGGCGCTTTGCATGCTCTCTGCCTGGCCGACGGCCACAGCAGTGCTGATAGCGTTAATGCTCATCGCGAGTTCAACCAGGCCACTGCATCCGAACAAGCCTGCCTGCACGTGGTCCGGGGCCCCCGGTCCCCGAGCCAGCCGAACCCGACCCGACCACGCCCCGTCAGCACCGGCCGCCGGACCGTGCCGGTCGAACGACGGGACAAGTCGATACCAACACGGCTCGGCGCCAGCAGTGGCCGTCAGTGCCGCCCGCGGTCGGACGGCCCGGACGGACCGTGATCCGCTCCGCCGCCGCCGAGAGGCTGATGTCTGCCTCCGACCGACAGCAACGGCGCCGTCACAGTGACGCCGCGGCCGCCTCAGCGTTGCCGTCAGTGCAGCTGTTGTCCTGATATTTGCCGACCCTCGACGGCCGCGGCGGGCAGGCGTCATCGGAAACGCTTTGCCCCTGACAAATGGGTCACGTGTCGTTCTCAGGTGCGCCAGCTGCAGCCCGCCGCCGTCAGCTCGCTGCTGGCGCGGCTCGTCGGAGTCCTGCCGTCCTGCCGTCCTGCCGTCCTGCCGTCCTGCCGTTCTGCCAGCGCCGCTGCCAGGCCACTTGGCCACCTCTTTTGTACTGTGATAGTCGGCTGATCGATCCGCCAGCCGGTGTTGCGCTGGAACGGTCCTGCCAGCAGTCGGTTGGCTGCCGGGCATCGCTCGCAGCGCCGGCCGTATGGACGTCGGCCGCCGGCCCGAGCGTCCACGGCGCACGGCAATACTGGCCCTGCCGACCTGGCCGCCGGCCGGCACGTGACTCATCGGGCGTCACATGCGCGGTCGCCGGCCCGGTGTACAGTCGAAGCAGCTGTTTACTCATCGGATTCAAAGAAAATGGTTGCCTGTTGCAGACTGGAGGGGTTTTGATGGAACCACGGCCGAAAATGTTTTACAGTTCGCTATATTTGACTGTGCGACACATCACGTGTGCTTCTGTGCATGCTTTTTTTACTTGCGTGTGTGCCAGCTAACCGTTTTAAGATGTTTTGAAAGGAAACGATCATACATCGTCGCCGACCAAACAAAAATCTAAAACATGAAACTTCAATGTTCTTAGAAAGTATCTCGCACTGTGATGTAACAAAGTCCTACTTCAAGGCTCTAAACGAGTTACAACTGAAGGCTTCTTTTACAACTCCCTGATAGTCTGGGGAATTCCTTGTTTCGGGAGACTTTGATCATAATGATTTTCTAACGATATCTCTAAAACTAAATATCTTCAGCCCTAAGGCCTGAAGGTCGAATTCAACGTACCCAAAGATGTCTGGAATGCCCAGGGTCGTCTCAGTTACAACAATAGGAATGGTACACTTATTGGTATTCTTTGTTAGGAATGTTACTCGATGCTTCCGTGGAAAAGTCAGTCTCAGCGGCAAACAATGCAGATCAACATTTTGCAATTTTTTGAATGGCAATGCAATGCCTCCAGCCTCGACTGATCCATCCGACGTTTTACTCCCCTCGTTCAGTCGTATAACCGTTTCGTTTTGGTTGACGTCACATCATTTCAGTACCCCTGCTGGCCCGGATCGTTTCCGTCTGCAGGGAGCTTAAAAAGCGAGCCGATCGCGGACGTGAATGGCGGCTGTGCTTTTGCATTATCAGCTGAGGTGTTTCTGCGATGATCGTTTAGATGTTTGGTTTCCTGATTTACGTCAAGAATAGAAGTTTTGGACTTCGAAGACTTGTCTTTTGATGACGCTCGAGAAGGACTGCACGACCGAGGTCGTAACTAGTATTACTATCGCATGGGCAGTCAGAAATCTGCCGCAGAGTTCCGTTGGCCGGTACTTCAGTTTGTGAGCTTGGAGTGCGGCAGAAAGCTCGGAGTTATTTGGTGGGCCATAGGGCATTGATTTTTGGGGACGAAACATAATCGTCGGTAGGTCGGATGGCCAGGCACGGGCCGGTGTGCTCCAGATGCGGTTCAGAGGCATTGACCGGAGGAGTGTTGAGGTTCAAACCGCGGTCATTGACCCGAGAAGGCTGAGACGTGGCGTCCGTGCCTGTAGGGCGACCAGCAGTAGCAAAGTCCAGAGACTAGCGAACGTCAGCAGCCTGTGTCATGGACGGCGAGGAGCAGAGCAACTCGATCGCTTCCGTCAGCGGCACGCCAGCAGGGCGAGGGTCGGCGTCAGTTCGAGGTGCAGCGGCGTCCATGGGTGATCGGTGTCAGCGGCCGAAAGCATTTCCTGGTCGGGGTCTGTTTCGTCGTCTTTTTTGTGCGGATACCTCTTTCTCCCATAGCGGGGAAATGGCGGAGGTGCTCGGTGATAAAGGAATGTTAGAAGGTCAGTGACGTGGAAAGGAAAAGGAAAACACCCCGCTAGGTGGTAATTTACACGAGGGAAGAAGGAACGCAAGGAGAAGCCGAATACCAAATACAACAACAAATAATTAAGTGTGGAGCGGACTTACCCAGCGCGATCACGAGACAATCCCGATTTGAACAATCATGCTATGACCTACCTAATAACCGGCCCAATCGATTCGTACAAACCGGCTATTCGTACATGTACACTGAACGACTGTAAAATGTCCTGCCCTCCACGGCGCGGGGTTGCTCTGCTGTCGGCATTGTACGGCCTACGCGGGTGGGCGCGAGCGCCACCTTTTGTGCATGGCCGGCACCAGGGGTGTCTGATTCAAGCGCCCGTCGCCAAGTGGCGATCGCCTCCGCCGTCTGGCTGCGCCGGTGGTGGAGCCGAGGCCGGCCGCTAGGTGGCGGTGGGCGCTACATCAGGTGGCTGGGATGCTGCTGCCGGGTTGCATCTGCTAAGATAGATGCACCAGTTTATTCCCTGTTCTATACTTCGTGCCTATCTCTTATTTATTGCGGCTGTTCTTTTCGTTATCGTTGCCAATTTCCCTTTAAAACTGGCAGAAAATAGTGTGTGGGGGGGGGGCGCCCAGACCAACAGTTGTGAGGCCAAAATCAGCACTGGAGAGCCATGGCCCACTTAAAAAAAACAAACAAGCAAACAAATCGGCACCCTTGGAGGGGGTCTACTGAGGGTGCTACAGAAGGACCATTGAGGCTGTCAAATAACAGTCTCTAGCAAAAGGGGCTCCTGAGACGGCCAGACAGGCCCCTAAAACTTCCAAACTACGAGACGTCCAGACAGCCCCTGAAACGGTGAAAGGACCCAGCGGATTGCCAGAGGCGCCTCTGTCGCGGCAGAGAGAGACATATAGATGGCCTTGTTACTGCCTGGGAGGCTCCGTAGACGGGAAAGATGTCCTGGAGACAACAGGAGGGGCCCAAGCTGGCTTAAGCGCCCTTGATAATGCGAGATGGGTCCCTCTCTCCGAGGTGCCTCTGGAACTGCCAGGTGAGCGCCTGAGCCTGAGACGTCCCGAGGGACACGCGAAACTGTTAAGGGAACCTGACGCCACTGTAAGAGAGCCCTGACACGGCAGACGGCCCGAGACCACCAAAAGTGGTTCTGCTATTGCAAGAGGAAACCTAACCTAAGATGGCAAAAAGTCTTCAGAAACTTCGAGAGGCGGAGGGACTCCCGGACCAGATACGGACACTACAGCTCAAACGGAGGAAGGAGCACGGCCGCTTAAGATCCCACCGTTTTGTAATATCTCGGTGATCGTGTACGGGAACAAAACGCAAAATTTTCTCATTTTTGGTTAATTTGCATGGTAACAAGAGACGTACAGCTGCATCAAACTTCTCCCCTGGATCCGTGCACAAATCTACTTTTTCAGATCTGAAGAGCAAAACTGAAGGGAGGAACGGATGGAAGAGGGACCCCTGCTGACCATTCACCCCCCAGAAAATCCTGGATCCACCCCTTCATTGCACTCATACACACATACATTTTAAGCTGTTGTCACAGTCAACGTTTTAAAACCGTCACGAAATGCGCGGTGTGATGGAGCCCGAGAAGCCGCCAGAGGTGGGCGGCTCCGAGCGACGGCGGCCCGGTACGGGAAATGCCGCTGAGCTGCGGCCAGTCTGACGCCTGGGAGGCGCAGCATACCGGTGCCAGGCGCGTAGCCAGGATTCCCCTGCAGGAGAGGGCACATGTCAAATTTTGTCATTTACCATTGGCATATGACATGATTTATAAGTAAAAGCAACCGTTTATATAACTGATGTCACATTTACTAATGCCCAGCAAAACCATACAATGTTTGCTTTTCTAGCATGTATGTCATCACTATTCCGTATTCCTGCGAAATTGCTGAATATTTAGCGTAGACCACTTGTCTCGGGGGGACATGGTTCCCATGCCCCCCCCCCCTCTGCCCTCCCTTGGCTACCTACACCCCTGACCGCCACCGCTCGCGACTGCTCGGTTGTGACGGTGAGAGACCTCCGCGCGTTTTGTTAAGATGGCGCGCAAGACCGAGAGTGATCCGTCCGCACGAAATGTCCACCCACCCAACCCCCGAGCAGGGGCGTTACAACCGGGGCCAGAGGGGGGAAGCTGCCTCCCTCGCCCAACTTTGGGCAACATTTTACATAAACCATAGGGCGTTGCATGGAAAGAAGCGAGGTAAAAACCGCGTTCGCATCTCCCCATCTCCACAGAGGTTCCGCCGCTCCTGTCCCCGTGAACGCCAGCCAAACCGCAGAGACTGAACCAATCTTCATTAACTGCAGCGCTCCTTACAGACAACGCCGTGAATTGTCAAATTACCACCCATGCACTAGGCAGCGCGTAGATCGACGAATGACCGAAGTTTCAGTCATAGCGCAAAAGAGACAGATGTGGCGGAGATCAGTTTGTGGTGCTGAACAACACATGCGAGGCACTGAATTGATGACACTTGACGCAGCTTTGCGTGTCTCAGCGCGAAAGGCCATGCGTCGTAACTCCTAGCTCAGAAATAAACGAAACGTTTTGTGCTACTCACAGGGAACGTTTGTCAAGCCAGTTGTCTTTTGTCAATTTAGCTCTAAATGGCTTCTCGCCAGGGTGTCTGAGCAGTCCATGCAGTCAGCAAGCAGTGACCTTTTGTGAGGTGATAATGTTTTAAGGTGTTGTGGCTATTTTGAATGTATCATTTAATCAGAATGAACTTCTGCAAAGCGATCATATCCAGTGCCACTAGGGCAAACCTACAAGTGACAAGGCATGTAGTGGAGCAACAGAGATGGATGTCAGGTAAATCCTCTTGATAATTTACTTATCTAAGTAGCTAGCAGTTGCTGTTGTAGATTTTGGATATTCAGCTTCAGGTTAATAGATGATGATATATCCTACCATGGCTGTTACGAATGATATCACGTTGAGACATTTATGTTAAATATGGAATGATGAAACAAAATCATTGCTTCTGTTGATCTTTTGCAAATAGATATTCTGCTTAGAAACAAATATATGCTTCCTTTAGTAAAGAATATGCCAGTACATTTTTTGGGGGTGAATGGGTCCACCCATTGTGGGACCATAGTGAAAAATCAGTTTGGGTCAGTGTGGAAAACCAGTTAGGTTGGTGGGGAAAATTGGCAAGCCTGGTGTGGACTGTTGAGTCTTGCCAAGTTTTGCAGACAGCATCTCATGCCTATCACTGAAATTAAGCAAACTGGTGGCACATTCATCCCATTCCCCCTTATCTGAAATACCATAACCCTGAGAAATACCATTATGGTTCAACAGTATGCTCAAATGGGGTGAAACCAGTTTTTCAATTGTTTTCCATTCCTCTGCCTCTTCTTTGTACATTGACTTAAATATGGTTGATATCATTGAACTAAGTGAAGGTTCAAGGAAGCCAAAGCCCTTGTGCCTGTGTCATATCATATGCTACATGAAATGGATGTCTGTGGAAGCAGACTTTGTCCATATGCTTGCTGTAGTAGGAGGTATTTTCTTGTTTATTTTCTGGGCCTTGTTAATAAATGGGTCATTCTACATCACATCACACATAAATTCACCCTACCCCTTCTGATTCTGATGAAATTTGGTATGCTCTTAGTAGCTTTCAAAACATGTCTAGTCAGGCATGTTTAGCCCTGGGTGAGCTCTAAAGTCTAAGTTACAGGTCATGAAAGGTCACTGATTTTTACATACATTGCATGATCCAAGTGCTCACAACATGGTGGTAGAATACCACAGAAAGATGAATTTAGTGCCATTCAAGAGCAAAATGCTGTAGCTTTTACAAATATGCCCATTTTTTGGTGACCTCAAGATGGCCTTTGACACATGGAATGTTTTTAGTTTTAGCTATGTTTGCTTGCAGTGATCTTTGCAAATATGTATCACAGTATGTTGCCAAGTATCTGCAACAGGCATAGCAAAAAAAAAAAGAAAAAAGTCTGGGCAAACTGAAGTTCTCTGTTATCTTCAATCCGGTGCTACTAAACGGGAGTTGGGAAATATGCCCTGAGGCTATTTGAAGAATATTGGTCAATTTTGTGCCTTTTATTTTTTCAATTGTTCTACACTTTAGTGTGCATGATGTCTTTTGTGCCATTTACACATCAGCTTAGTTTCAAATTGCATGACCCAAGAGGTCAAAGGTCATGACATCCCACCACCAGCCAACCCCTGCCATCCAGATCTGACGTACCTATTTTTTGCATTTGCATAAGAGTGCATCAGCTGTTCTTAGGCCCCAAAGCCAACTGAGGTTACCCCAGTTGGGCATCAGGGCCTTTAGAAGGTCAGTTGAAGTCACTGACTTCAGTTGACTTTGGCTGACCCATTTAGATCTCATGTAATTGATAGATTTTTGTGTGACAGTTTTGAATTTCACATCCATTTTGCCTGCATTGAGCCATTTATGTTCATTCCTTGTCCTGAGTAAAAGCTAATTTTCTTATTTTTGTTGTTGGATATTGCATCTGTCACTTTTTTCTGCTTTCTGATTCATCATTTTTTATCTGCTTCTATATGAAGTTGTCATTTCATTTGTTCATTGGATGATGTCATTCCAAAAAAATCAACACTGATACAGAGTCATTGATACATGTAAACTCTAAAATGTAAACAGTTAGTTGCGAAATATGAAACCAGTGCCGTAAAAGTTACGAATGGTCGGATGCCAACAGATTGTTCCAGATCGTGTTGATATCATTGACCCCAGTTGACCTTCAGTAGGCCCCTATGCTCGATTTACATTGTCTTAGTTCGCTTGAAGGCCAAAGAACACCCGATAGACTATTTTTATTGGAAATGTGAAGGATGGGTATGCCAGATCTGGATGGCAAGGGTTGATTGGTGATGGAGTACCTTTGATCTTTCGTGTCAAGCAAGTTGAAACTAAGCTGATGTGTAGCAGATTTGCAGGACATTGCGCAAACTGAATTGTAGAACAATCGGACAAACGAAGAGCTCATTGTAAATCAGTATTCATCAAACAGCCCCGGGGCATATTTCTCAAGCGCCATTTGGCAACACTAAACTCAAGATATCTGAGAAAGTTTTGATTTGTCCAGAAATGCTTTTTGCCACTTTGCCATGCTTGTAGACATTTGGGAATATATCCCGCTACATTTTGGCGAAGATTGCGGTGGGCAGCCGTGACACTGGCAGCTGGTCACGTTCAGATTTCGAGACAAAATTCTCGTAAGGTGGGGCCAGCATTTTAGCACCTCCGTTTTTAGCATCGGAAGCTCCCAGGATGGCGGGCCGCCGCCCGCCGTGTCCCTGGCCGCGTCGCCGCCTCTGGCGCCGGGCGAGGCGCCGCTGAACGCCGTCGTGTCGGCAGCCGCCCGGCGCCGCTTCTACCGGCGCGTGACCGTGGCCGGCGCCGACGGCCAGTTCGAGGTGGCGCTGGACCAGCGCAAGCTGAAGACGCCCGGCGGCCGCCTGCTGCAGCTGCCCAGCCGGCCGCTGGCGCTGGCCGTGGCACACGAGTGGGACGCCGTGCGGGACGCCGTCAACACCAGCCAGATGCACCTGGTCAGTGCGGGCGCCGGCGTTGTGCACCGGGGCGGGTGGGACGATCCATGTGCACATGGCCAGTGCGTGACCAGCCTTGTGCACCAAGTCAGGCGATCCCGATGCATCCAGTTAGTTTTTTTTTATACACCCTGGTTCTCTCAAAGCTCCCGGGCTACAGATGGTCATCTGGCATGTACCAGAGTCCAGCTGAGATGCTTGCTTGTATTGAACTTTCCGATGGCCGGAGTTACCATTTTGTCATCACGGAAAGGAAAGATCGTGTACCACCAGAGCAAAGCAATCCCGAGGTGACAGAACACGCACAACTCAACTTATACACGGAAAACGAGAATAACCGGCATTCTATCAGGATCCATGTGCATGTCTGATGGCCCATGCAGGTGCCGGCAGTGTGACTAGGTGTGTGCCGTGTCTGAGGCAGTGAAGCATGTCGTGCGAACCAGGTCGGGGCACAGCGTTGACGTGCGGGCCTGCGCACGGGGCCACGTGGGACACGAGCACGCCTTCAAACCTGCCGTGTGGTCCGCATTGCGCGCGATGCTTTAGTTCACTGACGAGTCATTCAGTGCCGTCAGTGACGTACGGGCGCTGGGTGATGCTGAGCAAAATGTCCTCTGCTGCCGGCAGAAAACAGATGTCTGCTGGCAGTCAGAGGTTGCTGTGTTCCTGTGGTGCCTGTTGCGTGCACCGTTGTGAAGCCTGTCCCAGTTGGGCCTATCGCGGCGTTTGTCGCTCTCAGTATGAGCCCTTTGTAATGTTTGTCTCTCCCAGGCTGGCCCATGTGCAATGTTCCTCCCCCAATTCGGGTCCTCTGTTGCGTTGTTTCTCCCATTTGTCTCCCCCAGGTGGTTCCATGTGGTGTTTTTCTCTCCGTCTGGCTCCTCCGCGGTGTTCGTATCCGCCAGGCGGGATTGCTTGTGTCGTTCGCCTCTCACAGCGCGTGTCCGCTGCTGCGTTTGTGTCCGCTGTCATGACTCCAGTGTTCGGCCGCCGGCGTCCGCTGTCATGACTCCAGTGTTCGGCCGCCGGCGCCCGCTGTCATGACTCCAGTGTTCGGCCGCCGGCGCCCGCTGTCATGACTCCAGTGTTCGGCCGCCGGCGCCCGCTGTCATGACTCCAGTGTTCGGCCGCCGGCGCCCGCTGTCATGACTCCAGTGTTCGGCCGCCGGCGCTGGCGGGCGTCATCCTCCGTACCTCGGCCGTCCTCAGACCGGCCTCTGCTTCACCGTGCTGGACAACCCGCACAAGAGAGACGACCTGGACCTGGTGGCCAAGATCACCGGCTACCTGGACACGGACACCATCCTCTTTCCCGTGGAGGTGAGTCCTCAGCCAGGCGTCGGCGACGAGAACTCCGTCCGCGGTGGTGGGTTGGTTAGAGACGGATACGGTCGGGAGGCAGAGGGTGGCTGCAGATGTCGGGCTCTTAATTTTGGATCGTCGGCACCTCATATCCAGATCCGGTGAGGAAAATTTTGGACAGTTGAAACCGTGGATTGAGTCAGATTTCAAACATAAGGTTGAAATGATTCTTTGAAATATGCACGGGGTCTCAACGATAATTGTACTTTTCAGAAGGAAGTATCCTGTAAAATACTGGATTCAGTTTGTCTGTACTCAGTCTTTTGTTTTTACTTTGAGTCTTATTTTGACAAAGCGAGCGACGCGAAAATGCGTGCACCCGTTTCAAATATCACTTCAACTTAATTGGTGTGTCGCATGAAGTAGTCATATGTGGTAAATGCGACGCCCTGCCCGTTCCACTTCGACATCCGCGCGCACCTTTCGCGTCACAGCTTTTGGAGTCGCCCACAGTTATCACCCCAACATGACAGCACGACGTCACTTTCTCGCCTGTGACGTCACTCCTCCCCCGCCGCCGACTGGGCCGCGGCTCCCGGCCGGCCGGGCGGTGACGTCACCGTGGCGTTTCAGCTGCCGACGGAGCTGGCCGAGCTGCAGCGTCGGGAGTGGGGCGCCGTGCTGGAGTGGCTCCGGCGCCGGTTCGACGTCGCCCTGGAGCCGGCGCCGCCCCAGTCCCTGGAGGCGCGCGTGCCCGCCGAGACCGTCGACGTGCTGCAGGTGGGCAAGTCGAATGTTGCATTCTGCACGGCAGGGCTTTGCAGATGCTGCAAACTGCATGGTTGGGTTTGGTTCGCCTCGGGTGGATCGATTAGCGGCCAGGTTCGCCGGCCTGGGAGTTGATTTTGGTTCCGGGGCGCGGTGGCTTTTAAAAGGGTCAATTGATTCAGTTTTGATTCAGTGATGATTGAGTGACAGCAACTCTGTAATTCAATTCCGATTCAGATCCACTGGTGTTCAAGGGAATCGATTTTGGTTCCCGTTGACGTCGAAATTGGGAAATATCCAAATCGATTCAGATTCGATTCAGAATCGATTTGAATCGGTTCAAAATGAATCACGAGCGTGATCGGGTGGCCGTCCCCTCCGCCGCGGCCGGCCGCCGCTGCTGCCGGACCGGGGAGGCAGGAGCCGCGGGCTCAACCGGCTGGTGGTGTGCGGTCCGGTGCGATGGTGCTCTGTGGTCCGCGCTGTTGCCTGGTGTGGCGGTGCTTGGTGTTGCGTTCTGGAGGAGGTGTGGGGTCTGTAGTGGTGGTGCCGTGTGGTTTGTTCTGTGTGTCCTGTGTTTCGCTTTGGTGATGCGACGTGGTCCTTTCTGTTGATGCATTGTGGTCTGTTCGGCCACTGCCGTGTGATTTGTTGTGTTGATGCTATATGACATATTCTGTTGGTGCTGTAGATGGTTTTGTGTTATGCTCTGTTAGTGTTGTAGATCTTGCGCTGTGACCTTTTCTGTTGGGATTATAGATTGTGCTGTGTCATATTCTTTTGGTGCTGCAGGTCGTCCCGTGTGACCCGTTCTGTTGGTGTTGCATGGTCTCTGATCGTCCTGTGACCTGTTCTGTTGGTGTTCTATGGTCTCTGCTGTTGCTGGGTCGTCTGATCTGCCCTGATGCGACTGTCCACCAGCAGCACGTTTACCCGGACACGGCTGTTGCGTGCCGCCCTGACCCCTGTAACGTCCACCGACAGCGCCACCTGGCCTCGTACGACACGTGGGCGCTGACCGGCCTGCTGTTCTCCGTCGAGGCGGTCCGGTCGACGGTGCTGCCCCTGGCGGCGCTGGAGCGGAAGCTCACCCCCGAGGAGGTGGTGCGCCTCTCCAGGCTCGAGGCCGACTACCAGGTGGGTGGGGCGGGAGATGGAGGCGGGACGCGGGCAGGGCGGCCCGACGTGGGGTCTGACTGAGGTCTGCCGCCGCTCCGTCCCCGGCGAGCAGGTGGCCTCCAGAACCGGCCTGCTGCTGGGCTGCGTCAGGCGGGTCGCGCCTGCAGGTGACTCTTAGGTCCTGTTGCAGGCTCAGGCTTGGGGTGGGGGAGGTGTGCAGATGACTCCCAGGTCTGCTCTGCTACAGGCGCGGTAACGAGGTGTGCAGATCCCCTGCGGGTTTGCCCTGTTGTAGGCTGGGCTTTGTGGTGTGCAAATGACTCCCGTGTGTGTCCTGTTACAGGCGCGGGTGTGGGGCGGGTCTGATGGGCAGATGATTCCCAGCTCTGGCTTGTTGCGAGTCCGGGTGTGGAGTGGGCAGACGACGCCCAGTTTTATCCTGCTCAGGGCCCGTTCAGGTGAGCTGTGCAGATGACCCCCGGCTCTGTCCCGGTCGCAGGCGCGGGCGTGGGGCCGCGTCGAGTGGGCGCACGACGTCGACAGTCTGGACACGCAGGCGCGCGTCGCGGCCGGCCTGCTGCTGGCCCAGCTCGCCTCGGCCACGTCCCACACGGCCAAACAGAAGCTGCCGGCCGGCTGACGGCGCCCGTCCGCCGCCGGGGACCTCGCAGGCGTTCCGCGGCCCCTGGTGATGTTGGGTGACTGTCGGCCGGATCGGCGTGACGCTCCTGTGACGCCAGGCGGTCGGTTTGTGACGTTTTTCCGTTTGGGTGTGCGCGTGTGTGATGGTCTGTTTCGCCGTGGTGGCTGTCGATGTCTGGGGACTCGGTTGTTTTGTGTCTGGCGTTAGGAGTGATGAGGGGTTTGTGGACACTTCGGACTGGAGGTGCTGTGAGCGGACTTTCTCGTGCGTCGTAAATATATTTTTTTCGCCGAGTTGGTGCCATGGGCAGGATCCAGTTGAGAAGAAATGCCGTTGTTGGCGTAGTTTATTACACGATGAGTCACACATGATGCACCGCGTACAATAAATAGTGTTACAATGTGCACTACTTGGTGCTCCTTTCGAAGCGAACATTTAACAATGGCGCCGATACTCTGCTGTCACTGTCGGTTGTCTCCTCTGGCCGGAGGTCACGAGGGGTCGTCTGAGCAGCTGAAGGTCACGAGGTCATTTGTAACCAGCACTGAGAAGTCGAGGAGAAAGTCGCGGAACTTTCACGGGTTGTTAAGGCCGTGTTATGCTCAGTTTTTGATGTTTTTTGTCTTCGTGGTCGGATCTTAGATTCAGAGCGTTAAAGGAATGGGCATTTTCTTTTGCCGTATAAGGCGGCGGCACGAATTGGCAATAGTTGCTGAGTACCAGAAACAGAAGTTTTGGAATGCTAGCTTGAAAAGAATGTGAAATCGTAGCAGTCACGATTTTGTCAGTTTATTATGGACGAGTTCCCGATTAGAAAACGATTGTAACGCTCAGTGACCGACCGTTAACGATGGCCGAGCAGAAATTCGAGCGCCCGGGTATTTCGGCTTGCTTTTCTTGACAACATATGGGTTTTCTGATGCTCGAAAACCTCTTCGCACGTGCATTACCAAGCTAACTGCCTGGTCGTGTGCTGCCATTCGTCGCTGAAAAATGTCAACATATGCAACGGTCTTTGCCACTGAACGGTCTTGCAACATATGCCACTGGTCTTTGTCCGGTACCGTGTTTTCGGCGCTGGTTGTGACGTTTAACAAGAAATATCACCGTTATCTTGTGGTGAACTTGTTCGATGTCCCAATGCACAAGCCTCTTTGGCAAGCCTGGGTCTATTCCCTGACCACCTCTATGTAGTCCTCGGCCTTGATGCCCTCCGCTCTTTTGCGCGTCCTCGACTGGATGCCCGTGAAGGGACGGTACGTAGTGATGGACTGAATCCACGGCAAGTACTCGTTCACCTGCCGAAACAAGTACCAGAGGTTAGAGAAACTCATCGAGGAAAAGTTCGCCATTGTCCACTGGATCGAATTAAATAATTTCGCCAGCATCATTAGATCCAGTATTCAGGGACAAAAAGTAATGCCTAGTCCTAAACCTTGGTTGTAAACCTTGTGAACTTGAAAAACTTAAACCTTCGTAAATGACATTAGTCACCGTCACCCGTAGCACACATATGCCATATTTTCAAGACCCGTGATGTTTTTCCGGGCGTTTCAACCTTCCAAACATCGGCCCATCAGTCACAAAACAGGCACAACCTCGCCGACGGGAACCGGCAGCACGCCTGGGTACAGTGTCTGACAGCGGCGGCGGTACGCACCTTGACATAGACGCCGGGCACGTCGCGCTGTCCGCAGCCGACGCCCCAGGACACAATGCCGGCCAGGTAGTAGGAGCCGGCCTGCTCGCAGACCAGCGGGCCGCCGCCGTCACCCTGCCGACACGCGGGTCAGAGGTCAGGTCGCCCGAGGTCACGCGCGCGCGCGGTGAGGCGGGCTCCCGGAGCCTAGCGTGAGCAGGGTTAGGCCGGTGAGAAATGGTGGCTGCCTTGAGCGTTCGGAGGGAAGGACGTGTTCAGACTATGGGCGCGACGCATGGTTAGATGGAGAGAGCGAGAGAACTGGCAGCTCGAATACTTGCAAGTACAAATACAGGCCGCTTGCGTGGCGCGCAGGTCACGTTTTAAACGAAAAACTGCCACTTAGTATTCTCTGCTGTCACCGTAAACGTTTTCAGCTGGCGCACTCGAAAAGCAGGCCGCCGAGGTCCACACGCTTTTCCGGCCATTTTGGCCTGTTTGCAGCGCAAACGTCAGGCGTTTATCGTTAAAGTTTCTCGTTATCGTTTACGCTCTGAATCTCGAGCGGTTGGGTGACAGGTCCGGTACCTTGCATGCATCCTTGCCCTCTTCGCCGCCGGCGCACAGGAAGCCGCCGTGAAGCTGGAAGTCGAAGCCGAGTCGGGTGCGCCTCAGCTTTTGCTCGCAGTCATAGTTGCTCAGCACTGGTACTGACACCTGGTGGCGACGACGAGAAACTTTGCTTCAGACGACGGACGCGGGGCAGCGTGCATTGCACTGGGTCTTAGCCCTCCCGTCGTTTTGAAGCCTTGGATTAAAATGCGAATGTATAATCAAGCTAAGTGGTCTACCAAGAGACCAGAACTATGGAAAACTTCACCCTCGCGGCCGTACCGTTAACACTGAATCTGAATCTTGAGCCTTCAATTGAATCGAGCGCTTCATGAACCACGTGTCGGGCGAATGACGTCTTGGTTCTCAGTTGTTGACAGCTGACAGCAGAGTTGACAGCTGAGACGACCCCATCACATCAGACTCGTCATGGAGCCTGGCCCAGTAAAACTAGCCATAGTGGAAGGATGTGCTACTGAATAAATACACCCCTGGCCAGCACGACAACACTAGGGCCGACGCAACAGGCTCACGCACCGCTAACTGACAGCGCGGCGCCAGCGCGCTCACCTTCTTCAGCACGTTCTGGAAGTTGCCGAAATCTCCGAAAGCGTCCTTGCCCCAGCCGGAGGCCCAGCAGCGCTGACCGGTGAAGTCGGCGTACTGGGGAGGGATGCAGACGGGACCCACGTGGAGGCTGCGGGCGGCGTCGGGCCGGGTCAGAACGGTGGCGACGGGGGAAGGGGAGGGGGGGGGGGCGGACTGGCCGGCCGGCGGGCCGTCAGTAGCAGTTCCGAGACCGTTTAGAGAGACGGGAGGGGAACGTCAGAGGAAGCTCAAAATTAAACTGAACACAGCGCCGCGTGTCGCTGTTTCAGCAGGCGGCATGCAGGTCAACGCAAAACTTTCGCGCGAGAGAATGACGACATAATCAAACCGGACGTAAATCTGCGGACATTGCACGCCTCCAGGGTTCCCACAGCGGCCTGGTCCCTCCTCCGGTGGACTCTGGTGGACTCTGGGGGGCTCTGGTGGATCTCCACCTCTGCGCCGACCGCGGCGCCGCTCACTTGTACACGGTGTCGACGGGACTGGCCAGCTTCAGGATGGCGATGTCGTTGTACAGGTTGCCGCCGTAGAAGTCCGGGTGGATGTAGATGCCGGACACGTCCTTCTCCACGTGCGGGTAGAACTCGGTCTCGTGGTTCACGTCCCACTCCCCGAGGCGGATCCTCAGCGCGTACGGGTCGTAGCTGGAAGAGGGCGCCACCGTCAGCGGTCGTCGCGGACTGACGGCGGTAACAGAGACTGGCGGAGCCGGCTCGGCTCGGCGAACCTGGCCGGGCGTGGGGCTAGGCAGAGACCAAGCCTCGGACGCACGGGGAGTGCAGAATTTGATCTTCTCCCTGAGTGACAATTTGACAATTTGACAATTTGATCTGTGTGACAATTTGCTGAATCTGTGTGGCATGTGGTGCTCTGGGCCAGGGGCAATTTTCCCAAAACGCAAATGACGCTTTGAAGTACGTTACTTCCATGCGACGCTTAGACGTGTTATAATCTCTTCGTTAATGTCATGGTGCACGTGCATCCATTTTTGCAATACGTTCCTGCCCGCGACGGTGTCCAGCCACACACGACAGCCGAGTAACACACAGCACCCTCTTTGGCAAGAGCTATCTACCAAGCAAATCACGTCGGCCGGCTGACATCCATGCGCTCCTCAAGCTTCTCGAGCGCGCGCTCGAGCTCAGCCTCGTTGCGTCATTCCACCTCGCCGGCCGGCGTCGCGAGTACGTTCGTCGCCTCGGCCGGCGGTCACCGGCCGGCCGAGCACAGCCTCTGCCGGCCCGACCCGGCCCGCCATGAAGACGGAGAGGACGCTCCCGAAAGGGAGTGAAAGCCCGTCCGTGCGGCGCTGTGGGCGGCGGGAACCGGCCGGCGCGCGGCCCGTGTTGAAAGCGCGGAGCTGGCAGCCGCGCGCGGCGCCGGTCCGGCCAGCAGCCGCCGGCGCCGCACGAGCCGCCGGTAAAAACGGCCGGGGTGGAGAGGTCTGGCCGTCACGGCCGTCTGTGTCGTCGGTGGCGATGGAAGTACTGGTGACCGTAAGGCCGTAGAAATGCTGCCAGCATACAGCGGCAAACAAACGTGTTCACTGCAGAAGCAAACTGCGACGACATTGTGCGCATTTTTAGGTCGAAGGATTGGTTATTGGGTTCTTTAACGACGCTCTCGACTGCCGGGATCATTTCACGCCGGTTTTCGCGAGGGACGGCGAAATGTCGCCATTACCCGGACTCGAACCGGGGACCTTTCGGTCACAAGGTGAGCACAGTTAGGCCGAAGGAGGCCTTAGCCACAAAAATGGCGTGTGCTTTGACAAAAATGGGCGCCTGCTCCAATCCTCAACTCCAGCTGGCAGCCATGGTTGAACGTCAAAATATTTCGTCATTGAAATAAAGTAAACGTCATGACGACCGAGTTGGTATTCTCTATCTGCACCTGACGCCGTTCCCTGCTACAGCGACTCCCGTGACTCCCCCCCTCCCCTTCCCCCACCGCCACTGCTGCTGCTGCTGGCCGGAGGACGACTCCCCGAAAAGTCAAAATGTCAACAACGCGAGATTTCTGCAGCTCGATCCCCATGAGATTCCCCGCTAACACTTTGGCGCATGCGCAGTTGCTTCTCTCGGGAATCAACGTTCACCGGTGAGCTGGGGCTGAACAGTACGCACGGGGAGGCTCGACAGACCCTCGTTCTCTTGTGACACACCCACCTGTTCCTCTTCGCTGGCTTGACCTCGCCTCTTTACACGTTATTTTGTGTACCATATTTATATCGGGGGACTGGGACCTTAGCACGGTCAGAACAAGGAACGTGTCTGGGCCTCCGGAACAAGACACACTCAAGAACATTCAAGAACAACACAGCCACTCAAGAAGAAAGGGTCTCCGGGCCAGTCTCAGACTTGCCGGCCGCAATGAGACGCCATTCGCAGCCCACCTTTCACGCATTACATCAGGGACGCACCCAGGAATTTTCCGAGGGGTAAGTGCCGCACGCCACAATTAGCAGACCGGTTCCTGTGACTGTGATCTTCCTATTCCTCCACCTCCGAGAGCAGCCCAGCCCTGCGGCCCAGTGGATGCGCCTCCTCCCCACACAGTTTCGCAATGACGCGTGCGAGTCTAAGATCTCGCCCGGGGCTCGGGAGATCGCAGGCCGTGGCGGCCGACCCACCTCTTGACGCAGTGCGCCGCCGTCAGGATGTACTCGGTGCCGATGAGGGAGCCGGCGCAGACGTACACGTTGTCGGCGCCCTCCTTCTTCAGGATGGCCACGTGCCAGGGGAACTCGCCTGTCGGCCGCCGGGTCGGCAGGGTCAACGACGGGGTCAACAGCGAGTCGAGCGGGGTCAACAGGGGCCAGCAACGAATTCAGAGACGGTCATCCGAGGTCAGCTAACCTGCAGGCCAGCCTAATTCCATACGCAACCTTCATTTTTACGCAATAACATAATGCCCTCACTTTCCAATGCATAAACAAAGGCAGTTATTTCCTTCGCACTGCGTCGAAAATGACAATGACTTGGGCAGTTCTTTCAGTGCAACACCCTGCCTTCACGAATAACATCAAGCGATCTGCACGTAGCTAGCTGACGCATTCGCAACAGCGGCCGGCCGGCGGAACCTCCTCTCACCGAACACGGTCTCGCCCTCTCTGACGTCATAGTTCTTGATGCGGCCGTTGACGGCGTCGGTGCGGCCGATTCCGCACGTGCCCGGCTGTTGGCGGCTCTGGCTGCCGACCGGGATCGGGTTGCGGCAGCAGACGTCCGTGTGGAAGCAGCCGCGGTGGTTCGGCTGGTAGCCCAGCTGGCGCTGCGAGGTCGGCAAATGACGTCAGAACGGTGCGCGAGACACGGCTCAGTGGACGGACTGAAAAAACTGTTTTGTTTTCGGTGGATCGTGGTTAACATTAATGCACCGGTTTCCAGTATTTTTTATGTGTGTATTTCCTAACTGGCGTTACGTAAAGATGAAACAAAAACAAAAGTAAAACTGGGACGGTCTCTCGATATTTTTGGCGCATATCTCGTTTGTTTTGAAGAAGAGGTAAAGCCAGAAACAAACTAGACGGGGTTTTTCACGTCATAGACGAGTGTCAGCTCATAAACATTACGCTGCTGTACTTTCAAGCACCCCACAGCCCAATACTGTTAATTGGCCGACTTGTTATTATTGACCCCAGAGAGAAAAGAATTGTCGGTTTTTACAGAATAACCTCATGGTCTGCATATATTGTACATCTCCATACCTGTGCGTACACCTGCTTGTTGCGTTCAACGGGAAATCTCTCACAGCAAATGAATGGGTCGAGCAGGTTTCGTAACCGAAAAAATAGATGGAAAATAAAATATAATGCTTCTTTGCACTGTACGATGTCACTTTAGGTTCCTTACGGCATGAGAATGCTTTCAAACTATCAATAAAAAATCAAAAATGTCCCGGCTAACAGTCTTCCGTTATGACGTCCGTTATGACGTTATGGTTTTATTTATCCTCGTGATACCGCTTGTAATCGTCACAAGGGGGCCGGCAAAAGCCTAGGCGGTGTGAATCACAGTTAAGGTCCCGAAAATTCGACCATGTGGGACAGGGGAATATGCGGCATTCAGAAGCGCAAGGAATCATCACGCAGGGGAGGACGTCCAACAATAGCATGCCACTCTACGATTACGTCATGCTTTACCGTCTGCAGGACAAAGGCCAATCAAAATGCTTATGCTGAAGTGTCAGGTGTTCGGTTTCTCAGCTCCTACGGTGCGTGCCTTTAATTCTCCAGGAATGAGTTTTGATTCAGTTATCGTACGAAGCATTCACAATTTCGAAGAGTCCAGCCTCATGTTCCAGTTTGACACTTTCGATTCAATATCAGAGCCTCGAGATATAGCTTAATAAGGCAATGTGTGGCTTGGAGGCAGATAACTGCTCACGAGGCATTTCCGCACGCAAGCCAACGGGCTTCGCAACCATCCAACTGGCTTCAAAACCGGTGTCATGAGAGACGATCCTCAGCAGTAATCCTATCCAGGGTAGCAACTCTTTTCGCAGTACGAACGGGTCTTGCCCCTCGTGTGGTCAGCGTCCTCGCTGACCCCCCGCGCGGCGGTGACCCAGATCGTGAACCCGCAGGAGGGGGCGTCACTCCTCCACTCGAGACAATGCGCCCCCCCCCCCCGGTGTCGTAACGCCGCCGGTTGAGTAAGCAGCGCGGGCGGCCGCGGCCGCGACTGAACCGGACCTGCGCGCCGCTTTTTGAGCGGCGCAGTTGCGACAGTGGCGCGGCGCGGACGGCGGAAACACGCGGCGGACGAGCGCGCGCCGCGTCCGATCGCGCCGCGACTGCCGCCGCACGAACGGGCGGGGGTTTTCCCTCAGGGACCGGCGCGGCGAGTGGTCCGCGATTCATTCGATCGTCTCGGTCGAAAAAGCTGACGAAAGCGACAGTTAACTTTCGCCGGCGGGCACGGAACCACCCGCCGGTGGGTCGCTGGACGACAGAGGTGTGCGGTTTGATTCGGGGCTGGTGAGAGCTCCTCAGACCGGTGCTGGTCGTTTCGGAGGCGAGGGATTACGGATTGCTGGTTTGATTGGCACATTATGGTGCTTGGAAACGTGGAAGCCATCGAAGAGGATAGCCATCGGGAGGAAAGAGATGATATACGAGATGCGTAATGACGCACAGAAGAAGAGGAAGAGGGAACAGTGCAGCTCAGCGTTTGACAAATGATATGATTTGCGGTAGGAGCGAATACTGCATGGTGCAAAGGGGATGTGAGCCCCAGCGCTGTTTGGTACGGTGATGGTGTGAGGATACTGCGTCGGTTAAGGTGACATCGGCCCTTTTGGCTTTAGGACAATATTTGGTCGGGTTTGCTTTGTCTAGGACCGTTTCGACCACTGCAGATCAATGCAGATACAAGAGTTATGGCATTGAGGAGAGGCGGACGTCACAGGTTTGAACATTTGTTTAACCGAGTGGCTGCAGTTTCGGACCAACTTTGTAACGCCCGGCAAATGTCGAACAGCAGCGGCAAGTCTTCGCAGACAGGGACTCGGATGTCGCGTCCCAAGCAGAAACCGGGTGCCGTGAATATCGCGTGCTGCCGCCACGACCTCCTGCGGCACCGTTGGTGCCTCGAGTCGGCACCAGCTCTGCTCCGGAGCTGATCCCTGAGCGCCGCCGCGACCGCACGCCGCATTGCATTGACCCATTTGACCATGTAGCCTGGGCACCTGGCACCAAGTCGGGTGACGACTTTCACTTGCGTGGGAGAGCTTCCGCCGAACGCCGTCCGATGGCGCTAGTGGGCACCGCGTCGGCGCCTCCGCGGCGTCGCGCCGGCCGTGGACGATTGATCAGCTGGCTGTGACGTCGGAAGTCAGCACGGGGGTGACGGACTCGGTTCATCTGATGTGAATCCAACGCCTGGCTGGTTTCTGGCAGCTCGGGATGAGCTCACGCACTGTTCCACGTTAGAAACGCTCTCGACGGGCTTTGTGGCGAAGATACTTCGTCCCGCGCCTAACTGATAAACAAAGAATGCGAGCTGCTGTGTACCGGCTCTGGCACAACTGCAGAGACTGAATCACGGCAGAGAAATCGACTGTGCGGGGTTGAGATTCTATGTCAGAGACTGAACGAGGCTCTCTCGGAGAAAACCTGCGATTTGCATATACCGGTCCCGTGCGATAAATAAAACTGGTCTCCCGCCTTTACAAACATGTGAAGGCATATCATTGCAACATATGCCAGCAATGTTGTAGTTACGACCTTTAGGGCAAGTCTCCTGAGATACTCGGCATGTCTTCTCATCTCGACGAAGGTTCTTTTCGACTATCGCAAGTGCAGCGTTCCGGACTAACATCGCACCGCCGAACAGCGCCAGCGCAGGCAGAAACTTAGAATACGTCCAGAAACCCGCAGAAGGAGCCGGACCGCCTGTCGAGAAAGCCCACCGGAGGCGCGGACTCCTCGACGTGCGATACCCCGGGGTGGCGAGGTTTACCGGCTGCCGCAGCACAGGGCAAACAAAGCTCGCTTCTGAGCGGAACAGCGGCGCTTTGCGGCGAGTGAAACGTAGACAGCGGCCGATCGGACCGCGTGACGCTTCGGGCGGCTTCCGTTGGCGTGACGCGGTTCGCGAAGGTGTGGCCGAACCGCTCGTGACGCGGCTCGGATTAAAGTCTAAGATACCATTAATAAGCCGGCCAGATAAATTATGGCATGACGCCAGGGCGTAATGTGGACACAGAATTATTCTCATTTTATGAATTCGTCCGCAGCTGGGTTGGCCTTCCAATCATAAAACAAACTGGCCCAACCAAACTAAACCACAATGAAACAGCGTGTTTTGCCGACTCCGATTTAACAAGGATCTATAGCGAACTGCGCCATGAACATTTCACACAAAGTCTCAAGCTTCTTTGAAGCTTCTCAAGCTTCTGTTAAAGATAAGGATAAATTTCCTTTGTTTAGAAGTCTGATGTTTCCCGGCAATTTTCTTTCTTCTGAAGATCCGACTACCCGCATCCTCCCAGGACCGGTCATTCCCGTCATCTAAAGACTCGACCTTTGAGGACCAAAACCATCCCCGTTCTCCGAGAACTAACCTCTCAGTCCTCTGAGGACTCGGCCTTTGAGGGCCGGACCATCCCCGTCCTCTAATGACCTCCGGGGACCGACCAGCGCCACCCCCCGAGGACCACGACCCCCGGGATCCACCCTCCGAGGACCGGAACAGCGCCGTCCTCCGGGCGGGCGCCGCCCACTCACCCCCTGGGCGTCGGTGACCAGCTGGCGGCCCTCGCGGTCCAGCTGCGGCTCCGCGCCGCCGCCCAGCTGGCGGCCCTGCGTCTGCGTCGCCTCCGCGGCTGCGCCCTGCTTGGCGAGCGCCTCGCGCCGGCGCCGCGTCGGCGTCGACGGCGGCGTCAGCGTGGAGTCCAGCTTCTCCTCGGAGATGACGTCCTTCACCTGAGGGAGGCGAGAGGTCAGGCTGAGAACTCGACGAGCGGCTGCGGACAGTTGAACGTGCTCCTGGCGGTGTTGCGTCATCAGCGAGCTACATCTCTTTTCCTTTTCGTGCTGCGCTGGTCGTGCATGGAGGAAAGATCCGAGGATTTTAATGTTCCGCGTGAGGAAACGAAATGAGGAAGAAGGTACTTATCCTTTGTCTGTGTCCGGGGGCGCCGCAATAAACTTTTTTGTCGAATTTCGCCGAGACATAATCCAGCCTGGTTTGACTTTCTCCTCGTGCACGTTTTCAGGCGTGCTGGACGGCCATTTGTGACCATGCTCCGGCTTCAACACAGGGGGACGGCGTCCGTCAGTCCGAACACAGACAGCCTCGCTCCGGCCGCGCGCGCAAAAACGCGTGCAAGTCCGACTGACGTCAGACGGACAGCCGGGGCGCCCGGCTTGCCGCACGGCACAGAGCGCCATTGGGCATCGCCTTTGACCTGTGGCCGCCCGTGGCCGTGTCGGGGACAGGGCCAGGGAGCGGAGAAGTTTTTGCGCGCCGTCTTTCACAAGACGACCTGGGAGCGGGACAAAGCGCAGGCGGCGTTGGCGGGCATCCAGCCTTTATCCGGCGTGTGCTGGGCGACTAACTTTTGTTTTTTGTGGGGTTCTCGTGGTTCAGCGCACAAGGAGCGTGTTGGGCTCCTATGTCTACACCCGCAGATGGAAGCTACAGGGCCTGTTGAGCCGGCGCACAGAATATTCAGGCCAGTCAACTGCAGCGTTCAGGAGGATTTCGTAAAGGTATACAGTGCTCCAATCCTTCCAACACCCGCAAAACTTCCAACAACCTTTACTACATGAGAATAAAGTCAAAACGTCCATCTGCAATGTCACTCAGACCTTCGCGTACCACGAAAAACCACGTCCAACTCCTCGCGCAGTCTCCCGACACCGTGACGTCACTCACCACCCCGCGCCGTGACGTCACCAGCCGCGCGGCGTCGCTCACCTGGGCCAGGATCTGGTCGCCGTCGACGCTCTTGGCGACGCGCGCCTGCACGCTGCCGTTGCGGTGGTTGGAGCGCGGGCTGATGGCGCTCAGGTCACCGGTGCCGCGCCCCGCGCGCGCCGACACCACGTCGATGGCGTCGCACGCGTACCGCGGCACGCACACGCAGTACTCGGGGTAGAACTGGCTGCCGAGGCCGCTGGAGCCAACGAGCGGCGGCCGCGGCCGGTTGGCCACCTTGGTCGGCCCGACGGCCGTGTTGGCGTTGACGAAGGTGCCGGCGCCGATGTTGGACGCGCTGACGCCCAGCTCCGGGCCGCGGTTGACGCCGGCCAGGTGCGGCGTGTAGGTGGGCGGGTACACGGGCAGGCCGACGTCGATCGCCTTGCCCGGCCGGCCCTGCTCCAGGTGCGTGTGGTGGTGCGTGTGGTGGTGGTGCTGCACCGGCGCCGGCGCGATCACCGTCGTCTTGTGGCTGTCGTGGCCCGAGTCGTGGTGCGAGTCGTGGTGCGAGTCGTGGTGCGAGTCGTGGCCCGAGTCGTGGTGCGAGCTGTGGTGGGCCTTGGGCGGCGTGTAGTGGCTGGTCACCGGCGCCGGGTACGCGCCCTTCGGCGGACCGTAGCCGTTGTGCGGCGGCGGGTGGTAGGCCGGCTTCGGCGGCGTGTACGACGGCTTCGGCGGCCCGTACGACGTCTTGGGCGGTCCGTACGACGTCTTGGGCGGCTGGTAGTGCGATTTGATGGGGGCGGGGTACCCGCCGCCGCCGTGGACAGGCGGCGGGGCGGGGCCCAGCGGCGTCGGGCCCAGGGGCACCGCCTGCACGGGCGGTCCGTGAGCGGCCAGACGGACCGGCTGCACCAGCAGCACGTTACCGTTGGGCGCTGGCGGAGCGTACGGACGGTGCGGCGGCGGCGGCGGCGGCAGGTGCTCCTCGCACTGTGGCGGAGCAAGAGGAGGAGCCCGTTAGAAGCTTTGTCACGAACGCGCGCATCCTTCCGCCGATGTTTCGACGGTTGTGACATTAACTGCAGTCGTCGTGTGAAAACTCGCTTTCATTTTCGACTGAGCGCAGGGCGGTCAATTTTGTTTGCAACTGCGCTAAAGCAAAGAAATACAATGTTCGCCTGTCCGAGGATTCACGCGCCGTAGCTAATGGCGCTGACAAGAAGGCGAGAAACACTGCATAACGCTCAATGTTTTCTGCGGTCGTCTCTATCGCCTACAACAAAAACCATGTTCCAGCGACCATAACTGAAATATAAAGAAATATAAAGAAATACGAAAATAAAAAAAAAATATAAAATAATAAAGAACCATATCTGAAATATATGCGATGGCCCCATCCCACTTTCATCAATCTGCCTTCACCCCTTGTTTGGGTGCCTGCAGCGTTTTTGCGACAAATACCATTTGTGACCGTCTCTACTCGAAGCACAACCGCCATTGAACTCCATCCGAGAGGCGGCAACTCACGTCGACCAGTCCGAGGAAGCAGAGCTTGTCGCGGATGAAGAAGCGGGCCTCGGTGTCGTTGCCGGCCTCCAGGGCCGCCTGCACCTTGGGGTCGTTGTAGATCTCGTCGAACGTGTCCGAGGCGATCGCCTTCCCGTGGCGGGAGGAGTTGCTCAGCGTCTCTGCGGGCAGAGGGAGAGGAGTCCTCAGACCACGGGAAATGCGCTCGCAGTTTCTTCCGCTGTGTGCGAGACAAGACCAGCAAAATGTTCAGCTCCACGAGATATCATAAATCACCGGGGGGGGGGGGACCTAGAGTTGGAGAGCATTAGCCGCTGGTCAAACAGCACATTCCCGGTGGACTGGCAATCGTCTCTGTCTTTGTTTTTCCTGTTGGTTTGCAAATGCTTGGGTCTGGTTTAGAGCTGCAAACTTCACCTCTGTTACGCGAATACAAGTTCACAACACGCGATCTGGACTGAAAGGTTACAGGAGACGACGTTCAAACAGTCGGCCGCGCTCACCGGCCAGGAAGTCTCCCGAGGTGCCCTGGACCACCCTGGCCACGGGCAGGGTGTCGGGCGCCTCAGGTGAAGGCCACGAACGCCTCCTCCACAGTGGTGGTGCTGTCGACCGGCTTCTGCTCCGGCGGGGTCGGCGAGTTCGGAGTCGTCTGTTCCGGAGACTTAGCCGACGAAGATGACTTCCCGGTGCGGCCCCACACCCACTCGGCCGACGCCGAGCCGTTGCCTAGCAACAGCAGCGCCGCCAGCGCGCCAAAAGTCCGCAGCAGCATTGCGCGATTTCTGCAACAGATCGCCGTCGCCGTCAGAAAAAATAATGCCGGCGAGTCAGGCAGGCAGTGCGGTAAGGAAAGCGCTAATCCTTAGACACAAATGTTAAATCTAATTGTTGCCGCTGCGGGTACGCTGCGCTCGATTTCAGCTAGTCCAAAGCTGAGCATTTCCGATGACTTCATGGTACAAAGATAAGTGGAAAGTTCCAATGTTTCCTGGATAGAATGCAACCAACGAACTGAAAATCATGCGGAAATGAAAAAGGACTATTGTCTGCTCTCCTTCCGCGAGACTGTTTCACCACCCGGCGGGGGTGACGTTGGGTAACACACGAGCAAAAGGCGAAGCGATCTCGCGTACCGCGCCTGCCCGCCGTGACCGCTCGGAACCACGTGATTCACAGGCGAGCGGCGCGTAACGTTGCACAAGCAGGCCCAACCGGATAGAAAGCGAAGCGAGATTGGCAGTGCGCCGACCGAATATCCGATTCGGCGGCTTCGCGGCCAGCGGGACCGTCAAGTTTGTTCATGGAATGGCATTCCCATTCTTTTTCTTGCGACTGGCTTGCTCTGAACCCACCATATTCTGACCTTGAACCCTGGTCCAGCCGACAGCCACTAAAAGGCTGGTTCTGCGCAGTGCGTTGTATCATATCCTACAAGCAAACTTAGTTGCGTTTTCTCTTGACTGGCCTTGCCTCGAGCATTCTGGGTGGTATTGCTTCAAACCGCACATTACGATACGAAACCAAAGCCTGCTTGTTGCACTGCGAAGGCTCGCAAATGACAGTCACGAGCGATCCTCAAACGTCCAATACCGTGTGGTAATGGTGTTTGTCAACAAGACGTCGAGCACCTGGGAAGAGGAATTTAACAGTAGTGTGTACGAGTAATCCACCGAAAACAAATGTCCGATGCGCCATTCACCAACGGCGTTGTTTTGGGCGTCGCGGTCCGCAGTGTTTGTTTGGTAGCAGGTATCCCGCACACTGGAGAGACGAGGTCATGCAAATAATGACACTGATTAAACGACACCGTGCTAAAAGGCGCCTGAAACCTTGGTCAGCAGGGCGCTCGAAGCAACAAGCAAAATGGCCAGTCACTTCGGCACCACGCACTTCGACAGCGTCCTTGCGCTAATGAGCCGGAAAACAAGCGCGACGAGATCGCTCGGACGGCTGCAGCCTCGCCGCCGCCAGACGGAGGGGAGAAAGCGGTCTCTGCTGGCCGCGGAGGCTCGCGTGGGCAGCTGATGGCCGGCTGCCACGTGTGGCGTCACCGCGTTTTCGCGACGGTATCGGCGTCGCATCGGCCCGGGCGGACGCCGCGCCGTGAAGTTCTGCAGCGTGCAGACGCGTCCTGGCTGCATCGCGCTGGACTTTCGAGTTCACTCGCGGGTTTGAGCAGGAATGCTGCTGAAAGCGTCAGCTGATGAGCATGGTCGGCCTCGGGAAATTCGCTTTTAACTCCGTTTGGGGACATTGCATCGCCCAATTATCATTGCTTAGAATCAAACAGACGGATCAGAGTCATGAAATGTGGCAATCTGTCACGTGCGAAACACGCTACGGGTCCTTTCCTCAGCAGTCTGCTACCAGACGGGCAGGACTCTACCGCTAGACGGCAAGCTGACGCTCCAGACTGCCTTGCAGGCTCTGGATCCGAGCAGCTTTGTCGGGTCTGCCGCGCCAGAGCGGCGATGCAGCGGGACAGTTGTAAACAACGACAAACAGGCGGCTTGACCACTCTTTCCGGCCGGGAGCGGGCGGCAGGAGCCAGACAGGGCAGAGCAGCTGCCGCTGACGGCGAGGCTGGCGGGAGCTGCAGGAGCTCCAGCCGTCGCCGGGCGCGGGACGGCGGGACGTTCGGACGTCGGAACTCGTCTCCCTGCTCAGCGCTCGCCGGCGTGCGAGGGTGTTCGGCGGAAGTCCAGCGGAAGTCCGGCGGAAGTCCGGCGGAAGTCTGGCGGAAGTCCGGCGGAAGTCTGGCGGAAGTCCGGCGGAAGTCAGACGGACGCGGACGGTCGTCCGCCGGCGGACGAAGCCCGCGCGGAACAGTCGCCGCCGCCGCGTCACTCCGCCGCGTCGTGACGGTTTCTCCCGCGCGGACGGCGTCACGGCGCGCGTCACTCGCCGCCGCCGCGATTTCCGGCGCAGCTGCGGCGAAACGCGCCGCGAGAGACCGCTGGTGGAGAAAAGAGGGAGGGAGGGTTCGCCGGCTAAAAGCGCGACAGGCAGGTGGCGTGACGAGCGCGAAAATCCGTCGTCATCCTTCGGTGAGAAGTTCTAACCCGACATTGCAGGCCAGAGCGCACGCTAAGAGGACCGTTTAGTGCCTGAGCCGACGGCATGTGATGGATGGAAACAAACGCGCGGGAAAACCTTCGACACAATTGGCAAGCAGCCCGGTGAAAAGCCTTTTAAAGCCCGGCAATATGAAATCGGACAGAATGAAGGTACTACAAATGCCGTCTAGACTTGACCTAAAAACTGGCTGGCTTCGTGTTGAACGGAAACATAATGTTACATTTTTTTCTTTATCCCATTCTGAAGCACTAATGATCACTTAATAACAACCGCCGTGAAAATCCTTGCCACCTCCCAAACGTCACCATTGGCCGATGTAGGGGAAGAGAAGCCGGTCAGTGTGGCGCAGGCGAAAGCGGTAACAGTAGGCGGTGTGAGCGGGCGCGGGGGCGGCCCTTTAGATCGCGTTTGGCACGCGATCCGTCCAGGCTGGAAGCGGGAATGGTGTGGCTGTCACTCAACCGTAAAGCCTTGTTTACGCGGGAGGTCATGGAGACTACAATAACCAGCTCCGAACAAAACGCTAACTAACAAGGAGACTGTAGCGCGGCACAAAAACACATGCTTTTAGGAGACAACTACGGGATAGTGAGGCGCTAGCGGTGAAACAGAGACTGCAGTGACTCACAAGCACATATCTCAACAGCATGCCATGATGGCTGCCGGACCTCGAAGGCCAGTACCGAAGGCGGTGCTGGCTCGATGGCTGCCGCCGTCAAGCCTGTGTGGAAGCGCCGTGCTGCCCGTAACGGGTGCAGGACGACTAGCGGGGATTCTGGGAAAACTCAACGCGCCGCGAGAGCCTAAACCGGGGAGAAACTCGGACCTCCTGGCACCGCACCGGACCGTCGGTTTCAGATGGGCGGACTACCAAATGAGTTCGACCACGCGAGAGAGTGGTCAGACGAGATGGCCGCGTCGGGGAGGGAGGGGTTCGCCAGGGAGGAGCCTAATGGAGCCGCTTTTGTGCCCGACTTTCTTAGGTCGATGGCTTGCGCGAGGGATTTGCCAAATCGAAAATTGCGTTAGTGCGAGACGTTAGTGACAACTCAACCGACGCCATGCCTGCAAGAGGCTGCACGGTTTTCGGTTCAGCTGAACGAGGTGCCAGGGTACCACCTCACTCCGACGCCATCTCTAACGGATCAGGAGCTTCAGGAGCCGGGCCGTTGCCACCCGAAGATGCGGCGCAAGCGGTGCACGAGCCCGCCCGCCGAGCCGGCCCAAGGTCGGCGGCGCGCCCGCTGACTGCCCGCTCTACACACGGTCCCGTTACCACGCGGCCACGACGCTCGCGCCAGCTGACAGTGACGTCACAGGAGTCGGTTACCGCCGCCGGCCGGCGCGCCGTGACGTCACGCAATCGGTAACGACGCGGCCGCTCCGGTAACGTCGGTGACGACGCGACGGCGGGCGAACTGCTGCTGACGGGCGATCGCGGGAGGGGGGCCGACCGTCAGCGGGGCGGGGGGAGGGAGCGCCGCTGGCTTTATGCGCGCTGCATGGTAAGACAAACCCGTTTTCATTGGGGCTAAGCCAGGCATTCTCGAGATTTCTGCCAATCAGTGGATTAAATTTCCTCACTGCATTGCCATCGCAGACAGTTATTTAGGATCTCAGCACCGCGATTCAGCAATGTGGTTGTGCAGGGAACTGACTACGTAATTGTCGTGATGTTTACGTTAAAAAGTTAACTAGCCCAGATAGGCGTCACTGAACTGGCTATCATGAGCGTTTCATTTAATCTTAAGCAATCAGCTACATCAACTAATGATCCACCAATTATTGTCTAAGAGCCGACAATCCAATGATGCAAAATGGAAATTTCAGTGCCCCAGTATTTAGAAATCCTGAATGCACGCCTGACGCTGAATTTCTGTAATAACGTACGGTATTTATACGCAGGAAATAAGTGCCGATGCCAAACGATATCCACCTGAGCCTGCACTTTTCCTCTGCGAGTTGCACAAATATTGCGCAGACACGAACGCCACACTGCATCCTCTTTATGCAATTCATAGCTAACACGGAACATGCCGGGCTATACCTAGCTTACCTAGCGCAATTTACGAATGCCGTTTCATGACATGTAGTGGTTATTTAAAACGTTATTTAGAAGCGACCATTCCGAGCACGCAAAACCACACGTTTAACTAAACACATGCGTGTGCTGACAGCTTCGGAAAAGGATCGAACAGGCTGATCTGCTTCCCGTCAGAGAAGGCGCGTCACGCACCCACCTCTCCCGCTCCGCGCGGCCGTCCGGTGCCCTCCGAGGAGATCAGCTGTTGCCCGCCGACTGCCGACGGCAGCACGTTTCACTTTCACGCCGTGGACGAGCACTGACCGCCGGCCGGGGCCGCACTTTCTTTTATCGTCCGGCGCGGCGCTCTGTGACGTCACGCCCCCGCGGGGGCGCGCCGGCGCCGGAAGCTGTGTCCGCCGGCGCGCGCCCGACCCGCGCGCGGGAGGGCGTTGGGAAACGCCCTGGGGCAAGTCCGGGTCGGCGCCGCCCGCCAGCAGCGCCATCGCCCTGTGGCTCAACTGGGAGGGACATACGGTGGGGACGCTTGGGCAACAGGCCTGAAAGGCGTGCCAGGCCTTGACCTGAGGTATCGATGAGTCTCTCTCGTGTAACGCGATTAACATGACTAAGAGAAGCACGATTCTCGATCCTCCCGTTTTGCTCCTGCGTAATAAATGAATTTGAGCAGTCAACATACACAAGCGAGAAAAAGTTTAGAAGAGTCGATCGTTGACGCCTCATCAAATATTCGTAGTTGCATAGAGGGAAAGGCGGTGTTATGAAACGCCTCGGAGTCGGGGCACCTCACGGTACGGCAGATCGGTCAAGATAAATTGTGTTTCTGGTGCATCCGTATGGCGTCATTGATGTTATACCAGGATGCGCTGTTTTTTCGTTCCAGGATGGGGCTTCTAGCTTACGATTCTGTACATAAATACTGTGTAGAACGTTTAACGTAATATCAAAATGATGCATAATATTGAGCTACCACAACTGCAGTACACCAATTAACAACGCAACGATAAAGAAAAGTCCTCACATTCTTTCCGACACCCTATGTCATCACACCGCCTGAGGAGACAACAACTTCCGTGATATGAATCCCATCAATATCAGCTTGGGTTCAAGGGACATATTATGCGTGATTTAATTCATGAGACACTTGAACTTTGTCATAATTCTGAGAATGAATGCAGTGTCAATGGGGAAAAATGAGTCAATGAGAAAAAAATGTTGAATAAGAGAATACTCACATTGAAAACGAAGACAAGTAGTAGGTTTTTTGATAGAGATAACAGCACGTGCTTGTTATATTTCAATACGTCGCGATTCAGGGCGCGGAAACTCCTCCATAGTTGGAGGGGGGGGGGGTAGGAGAGCAGAGAAATATTTTGGCCAGTTCCTTGCAGTCGCCGCCTATAGAGTCAATGTTAAATTTCAGAAAAGTTGGGGGCAGCGCCCCCCCCCCTCGCCCCACGTTTCCCGTACCCTTGACCGCAGTTGTGCGGCAAAATACAAAAAAGACAAGCTTTGTTAGCGCTGCGTTAACGCAAATGCGTCGCCATTTTCTCGAGAAAGATTCAACAAAGCATGGTTTTAGGCAAATGCCTTTACCCACATACATCTCCTTCATAATCGACCAAAGATCAGCAAGCAAACATGACGTCTGCTAACCCCCTGTTCTTACTGCACCCACCAACTGAAAGCAAGCATCCCTCAAGCACATTAAGCCAAGTGTTCAGCTGGTTTGTGTCGCCCACCTGACAAAGTTTTCATTGTCAGAGCGCGGAAACCAAAAAATCCATCCGTATCCTGGTGAGCGTGGTGCTGCAGCGCGGGGTGGGAGGTTGGACAGCTGCAGTTGCGGTTGGGGTTATCACACGACCCAGAACAGCCAACCCAATCCTCTTACTGTCAGATGCAACCTACTTGTCTGCCGTTACCGCACTGAGAGCAGGTGTCTGATACAGCTGATTAGGTCACGTAACGGGCTTTGACTAAACTCAAAAATTGGGGAGTGCTATCGCAGTATCTGGTGCAGGTAGCACGGAAGCGCTAGTGGAGCTGAGCTCATGCGTGAGTGTTACGTACATTCTACAATGTACGTAAAAAGGACGTACAATGTACGTACGTACAAAATTGGACATGAAGGATGTAGAGGAGAAATGTCACGTGATAAGAAATATTCATATTCTAAAAACCATACCGCAAAGCTTTCAGGGGGATACTTCTCAGTTCCATGCAATCCTCTGCGAATAAGCCGGTTGTAAAACAAATGCAATCTGTCAAAGCGCTGCTGCTCAGATGTGTTTGGTACCCCGAGTTATCATTCAACGAATGCCGGGCACGTATTTTTCTTATTACCATTACACATGCGCGCAAAGTACAGCAAAGGGCGCATATGTATCAAATTTGCGGATCATGCAAACGCTGCAAAAACCAGACAGAATGTGATTCTCAGATAGCACTTATTCGCTGTTAGTTTTAATGCGAATTGACCACACTCGTAATTCACTGATTCTCGTTAAAACGAAAATTTCTCTCGTGCACTAGGTGGATGCTTGAAGCAGTACATATTAAATCGGAACTAAAATGGAATATCCCAGCCTTATACACGTTTTGCGCCAACGTAAAAATGGCGTCATCGCCTGTTGCCATAAGTGCACCCTAGGCCTCACCATGAAAAGAAAGAAGACACCATTTCTAGGTAAGTAAAAACATGGGGTTTTCGTTAAGAACCGGACTGCTTGAGTATTCAGGTCACGCCGGAAAAAAGATGACGTCATTGTCCAAGGACAACGCTGAATAATGTTGAAGACAACGCATCACAGGAAAACTGCATGGCAGTTCTCTCAAAAATAATGTTCACAGTTAAGAAGCGGAAAGGAAATACCCTGCGTTCATCCACTGGTGTTGAACAGCTCACAGTAACAACTCATGAGTTGAAGAATTTCGAATGGGAAGGAAAAATACTGCGAGCTATCAGTAGCCAGCGTCTAGGAAAACGTCAGCGTAGCACGGCATCGTGACGTTGTGCGCATACAGTATTTGTGGTCGAACGAGCAGATATCCGACGGTTTTTGAAGTTCTGTATTACAGCTCATTTCATGTTTTTCAACATTCTACGTATTTTTTCAGTGTTTCGATCAGTGTACTGGTCCTCATTTCCGATCACATAGCACGTTCCACTGATAGTTCATCGATTTGGGAGTCGAAATTCAATGCTGAATTTTCTTCAGTTTTATTTTTTGTTAAGAGCATTGTTGTGAAATTGGCGCTTCGAAATAAATTAGAAAAACCCTTTAGTCTGTACCAGCAAGATCTAAGTATGACATCATGGTTTATATCCGAAGCAACATGATTCAAAATAGACAGTATTTTACGACGTAGAAATTAAAGAAAGATTCCCTGTAGGACATTGCAAACAGTACTGTTAACAATAGATGGCCACGTTTAAACAACTATCGAGGACGTTTCAGGAATGCTTTTTTATGATCACGTCTTCTTCGCCAGACACGCAACCAACACAGCTTGATATTTACGTCCGTGAAACTGGAATGGCCTTCGCATTGCTAATGGAACGACATCTGGCGTCGGTCTGCGCCTGCAGTCTGCTTTACTGCGCACCCTGGCGACAACAAAGTTCACTCAGCTCCCTCAAGAGGAGGCTGCAGGGCCCCGGTCCGCGTGTCCAGCTCACCGCCTCAAAGGCCCGCCGCCTGGCTCCCCCCGCCCGGGGAAGGGGGCCGGACAACCCCCTGCTGACGCCTGGCACGGGGCAGTGGCGGTCGGCGGTGGGCATTCCCAGTGCCTGCCGCACGGGTCACGGTCACGTCTGGCGAGATGGCCGCGTGCGTGCCGGCGGACACGCTGTTTGGCAGCGGCGTCCGAGATCGAGAGGAGGCAGGGATTTCCAAGGTCAGATGGCCCCCTTCCCCCTCCCGCCCCCCTCGGGCGGATTTACCGGGGGACAAGGGTCACGCGGTGGAATGTGACCCGAGACCTGTTGATTTTTTGGATGGATCGTCAGATGAGCCTTTGGATAGTCGGTGGGGGGGGGGGGGGTCAGTGAACTCGAGTGGTGCCATGTCACCAATGTTAACTTAGTCCAAGTGTGTTAAAGCAGGTAGCGGTATGATCACATCCGTGCTAAGCCGAGCTTACCACACCAAGCCTGGTTTTATTACCCATTTCTCCAAATATGAAGCACTTTTGGCACAGACACCGGGCAGGGGACGCTGGAGAGTATCTCTCGTGTCAAGTAACTCTACAGCACTACCGCCATTGACCGGCTGGCCCTTCAGGCATGGGCCTGATACCGGCTCCTGTCCCGGGAATTGAAACCTGCGGAGCCTATTATACCATACATCGGACTATATTGTCCGCCTCCTTATCCGTCCGGCAGCCGAGGTGGGTGTGATGATTTAACGTCAACGACTGACCATTTGGTTCATGGATCAAGCGCATTGGCCAGGTCATCAAAGCTGTGATCAATCCCAACGCCCAAGAGCACTTCCGGCTATCATAACACCAAGCTCTCGTTTAATTCATCACCAGCAGGAACAGCCGGACTTTGGCCAGCCTGCCCCTGCTACGTTGTCACGCTTCGCGCTCTTACCCACCAGCCGCTGTGAGGATCACTCGTTCTTTTCATTCAAAAATATGCAACATCCCGGCTGGCTTTCGTTCATTCGCGGTCGCTTCGATCCCTTGCTGTTGATCGCTTTTGGGGTCATTGAACCGGCCTTTGGCAAACGCAGTGAGGGCGCAGACGCACGGTGGGACTCAATTACTAGCGGGACTCAATCCGAATATAACCTTCTAACTCTTCTCTTTTCCCACTCCTTGGAAACCTGTGTTGAAAGAGTACTTGCTATTCAAAGTGGTCAACGTTCCTGGTCGAAGTTTTGTTTTTCTTGTTCGTTTTAGGCCCATCGTTTCTTGTCCTAATTAACCTATTGCACCATTGCGATAACACCCTTTTAAAGCTTCCTCTTTTCATGCACACTTCGCTGCCTTCCTTTTCGAAATTCCTTGAAACTTCTCTCTTCACATTTACTCCACCGTAGTCTCCGTTTTATCTCTCACATTGCTCTGCAGTCTGCACCACAGTTTTGCTTTATGGCACCGGGAAGGCATACTATGCGAGTGATATAAAATTGGCTACTTAGGATCTGTTTATCTTTTTTTTAACAATTTTCTTCGCCAAATAACAACGAAGTGAAACTCGAAACGTTTGTGAACTCACCCCCATGCATAGGTCATAGTCGCAGTGCTGTGAACATCTCTGCTGGCCGAAGAGCCCTGCAACAAAAGTGCACATTATTTTTTCGGACATTTTCCACAGCTGACACAGGGTGGAAAATAATGTCCACATTCTATATGTCCGTAGCAAAGAAAGGGGAGAGTACAGTTTGCTGCCGGGAGCTGCTGCCCAAACCATACTCTAAAACTAACAAGTATTTTGACTTTCTGATGAAAGGAATCGATGAAGCTGTAAATGAGTACTGTCGCGTTAGGCTTTTGAAATGTTTTATGCGGTAACGACTGAAAAAAGTGGACTTAAGTGAGCGTTGCAGTCACAAATGACCAATCAGCTGTTGCTGCCCAAACCATTCTCGAAAACCATCATACAGATTTTCAGAAAACCACAAGCAGTCGACTCACAATGTCCAGAAATAGTTCGCGTTTGAGTTTTACTGACTTCCATAACTTATTAACAAAGATATGGACGGAAACCAAAAATGGTCTTGCTGCCCAAACCATACCCAAAAACCATTCAACTAACGTCTGTGAAACCACCACCAGTCGACTGGAAATGCTCTGAAATGGTTCGCGTTCAAGTTTCATCCAGAAATATGTACTCTAAGCAGAGAAAAGTGCATAAACGTGAAATTCAGAATTGCTGCGCGTTATCACTCACTAATAACGCAACGCCCATGTTGCTGCTGAAACCATACTCAAAACGTACCCTATAGATTTTGATGAAAACAGCAGTAATCGATTGCTAGTGCCCAAAAATAGTTCGCGTTTGAATTTTATGAACTTCCATATGTTGCTAACAAAGACTGGATGGGAGCCAGAAATGGCACCTCCTGCTGCCCAAACCATACTCAAAAATCACTACACCAATGTATTTCTGGCTCCCATCCAGTCTTTGTTAGCAACATATGGAAGTTCATAAAATTCAAACGCGAACTATTTTTGGGCACTAGCAATCGATTATTGCTGTTTTCATCAAAATCTATAGGGTGCGTTTTGAGTATGGTTTCAGCAGCAACATGGGCGTTGCGTTATTAGTGAGTGATAACGCGCAGCAATTCTGAATTTCACGTTTATGCACTTTTCTCTGCTTAGAGTACATATTTCTGGATGAAACTTGAACGCGAACCATTTCAGAGCATTTCCAGTCGACTGGTGGTGGTTTCATAGACGTTAGTTGAATGGTTTTTGGGTATGGTTTGGGCAGCAAGACCATTTTTGGTTTCCGTCCATATCTTTGTTAATAAGTTATGGAAGTCAGTAAAACTCAAACGCGAACTATTTCTGGACATTGTGAGTCGACTGCTTGTGGTTTTCTGAAAATCTGTATGATGGTTTTCGAGAATGGTTTGGGCAGCAACAGCTGATTGGTCATTTGTGACTGCAACGCTCACTTAAGTCCACTTTTTTCAGTCGTTACCGCATAAAACATTTCAAAAGCCTAACGCGACAGTACTCATTTACAGCTTCATCGATTCCTTTCATCAGAAAGTCAAAATACTTGTTAGTTTTAGAGTATGGCTTGGGCAGCAGCTCCCGGCAGCAAATTGTACTCTCCCGCAAAGAAAGGACAAGTCTCATTGACAAATGCATTGATGCGAAAGATTCACCAAACAATGGAAATTTGTACCATGTGTCGTCCACACTTAATCATCACTCAGGAAACTCTTCACAGCATGTGCTCTAGGCGACCCCCTTTTCGTAGGAGGCAGAGGTCTGCGCGCCTTACCACTTCACCGATAACCTGACGTAAGTGTCAGGTGTGATCCTGCTCGCCACCTGGCCGATGACCCTCTTCAGATCACCAAGGCTCTGAGGGCTCTTCGTGTGGATTTGGAATTTCAGGAATCTTCCTAGATAAAAATCTAAGGGACCAGGTCCGAAGAGTGAGCAAGCCAATGCTTGTTCGTCGTTGGGATGACGATGCACGTTCCGAAGTGGCCCCCCAGCCAGGTCAGGCCATCCTTGACGTGTGAGGAGTCGCCACATCCTCCTGGAGCCAGATATTCTCCCTTTCGCCCTCAGGCTCTTGCTCCAGCTGCCTCCAGCAGCGCTGCAGCATGCTCTTTGCTGTTCTTCGCTGCTGCATGCCGAGCTGCCCTTTGTTGATGGTGGCCATGGAGCCGTCTACGCATTGGAAGGCGAAGATCCCAATAAGACCGCTGGAACTCAGTGCACGTGTCACCTTCGGGCTGTGCAGCAGACTCTCCAGCTTGGTGTCTGGTGATTCTGAGGCCCAAATCCGGATGTTTTGTGTGTTTGCTGCCCCATTCGAGAGGAAGTGGCGTCGTCCCTGAACCAGATGCTGCTCAGAAATTCAGTCTTCGTCTTAAACCAGATGGCAAATGTCATCTGCTGTAGTTCATCGGCTTCTTCCAGCTTTTGGTGGATGTTCACTTTGTAAGGAGGCTGTTCCCAGTCATTTTTTTTCAGAATCTGCCGCATGGTAGTATGACTAGTACTGACTTCCTGGGTAATTTCTCGCATGGATTTTGATGGTTCCTCAAAGCGCAAAGTTGTTTTTGCCCAAGAGATGTACCGGGTTTTGAAGTGAAGTCCCAACTGCTTTTGCGCTGCGACGATGGATCCCGCTGACCAACACAGGCTGACAGCTTTTGCCTTTTGCTCCGTGCTGAGCAGCACCATGGTGCTAAGTGAATCTGAGGCAAATCATGTGAAACTCAGAGGCTAATGAACACAATGAAAAAAAACATGTGTTTATCTGACATTAGGCTCCGTCATTCGCATATAAAATCAGGACATGTTTTTCTTTCCACCCGGTAGGCCGCGACCTGGAAGACGGCGATAGGGGTGCAGATATGACCTCACCCTGAAGCGACGGTGCAATGGAGCATTAAGCAGTCTTTTGAAGCCTGATCCATACATGAGCGGAGGTGTGTGCAAAATTTCTCTTTGCCACATTGAGCGATCGCGGAGAAAAACGCGAACAACAGGGCGATCGGCGCCGTCGACATGCCATGGGTGCAAGGAGCACCCCGCGATAACGGCACAGCAGATAACCTTACGGCATCGCATCACGCCGTTGCCGAGAAAAATCAGGATAACTAGACACACATATTTACACCAGTTAGACGCTTTGTGGGGCGCATGATCCAGGCCTGTTTCATTGCTGCTCGCATTATTGCTTTCCCATTATGCATTTCACAATACAGAGGGGTATTTGTCGATTTTGTCGGCAATTTGCATCCGAAAAAATGCAGGTTTACATGTCACGTGCGATCTTAATATTGTTCATTACCATTACTAAGAGGTTCAAAAACGCTCATGGAAAAATCGGTCTAGGAGTGAAAACATTACTCCCGGAATAGTTATGTTAAAGAGTTTGTGAGCTGATGCATTACAAGGGCCACTACATAAAATTCAAAGATTGAGACATCTTCCGGTGAAAATTTCGTGATTTGGTGCCCAGTGATTGCAGGGTAATTAAGATCCAGAAATCGTTATGGTCCGGCAAGACCAGGGCCAAGGCTATCTATAACCTACCAGGTAAAATCATCCGGCCAATCTAGGTTCACAGAGTGAATTTGTGACGTCATGACTCTGAGGTACTGCCAAATAATTATCCTAAAACGTTGCGCTTCTACGGATTCAGCGGGATTTTAGGTCGCATTTCACGTTCTTAGCAACATTTAACATACGTGATATTAGATAAGCTATATGAGCTACTTGCTTTTGACATAGCCACATTAGATGGCGCTATAGCGGAAAGCGTTTACATATGCAGTGGCAATGGAACGAAAACGCAAAATAACCCTTACCGCAATATAACACTCACCAGTGCAGCAACTGTCCGAAACTGAGGATGATAACGGGGCCTTGATAATTAGTATACATAGGACCTTTATAATGATTATACCTCGCACGCCCTGCGATTAGCTGGCTTTACCATGGTGGCGTCATGTTGCCATGACGGTACATACAGCCGGGCCAGGGTGCAGCGAAGTGTGGTGTTTTTTTTTGTCGATATGGTACATTCGCAGATTTTTATGGTATTTAAACAGTTTCGGATAAAAAAGAATTTGAAACGAGCTTTCCAATGGCTTCTGTTTAGCACTTTCTGCTGCCTGAACGTCATCGAAATTGCAATGTAGAATTGGAGTGAGCAATTCAGCATAGACAAATTGGCTTGGAAACAAAGTACATTGATAATTAACACAAAGGCGGGGAGCGGCTAAGATAATCCAACTCTCAGGTAACTTCTCTGATGCCAATGAGTTTTTGGCGTCCCCTGGTATATCGCACAACACCATTGTTTAGAGGCAATGGACTTCATAGTTATCGCATTCGTGTGTTTGGGCCACTTTCAGAAAGAATCACGGGCTGCCGTACCTAACCGCACACCAGAGGCTTTGCTGTGCATTAGATTTCGTGGAAAAACGCCCTTATAGGCCATATGTAGCCAAGAAAACACTGCAGTCAGCAAGGATAATCCCGACTACGTGCCCTCTAAACTCCGAAAACGTTATGACCGCAAGAATCGAAAACGCCCTCGGGCGCGAGTCTGTGACGTCACGACTAGCTTTAAGATTAGCCTATGACTGGTGAAGGCATGGCAACGCCCGGCCGGGGCGCTCAGTTTGATTGCTGGTCCTTCGGCCTCGCTCGTAATTAGAACAAATTTGATTCCTGTAGTTCGTTTGTTTTTCAAAAGGCCATTCCCCTTAAACGTACAGATGATTTTGTCACGTGGATTCAGGTGGGATCTATGACATGGCTATTTTTTGTTGCTGAAATAAACTGACATTCAACATAAAAGTAAACTGTGCCTCCTCACATTCTAGTCCGCTTTGCTAGGGCAGATGTAATCTGGGCGCTTAAAGGGAACGGCCTAAAAAACGAACTATAGTTATTTTATAACATGTAAATGGCGATGGAAACAGAACGATGTTGTTATCTTTACAAAGTCGAGGAAAATGTTATCATGACATCATCAGTGAAACATCCTGACGAAAAAATAAGGAACAATATCCGGGAGCAAGAGAAGACAGATGACAAGTTACGTCCGTTTTTCTTCCGCAGGCAGCAGATCTGAACTCGTGGATATCAGTCGTGAACGAGCGCAAGTCGCGGCTACATGAGTAACGTTGACAGAGCGACCCACTTTTCCGAACGTAATCGGCTTAAGATGATATCCTTTCAGATTAAGCAGAATCTGTCAGCATCAGCAAAGAACCGCAGCTATGCTGTCCCTCGTGACATGGTATCTGGAAATCGTTTTTTATTTGGTGACGCATAGGTAATAGGTGATGTTCCCTGCAGTCGTGAAAGATTGTGTAAGACAAATGCTTCCAGTTAACTCATCAGTAGTTTAGTCTTATTACCCCGCGCACGACCGTCGGTCCGTCTCGAACATCGGCGACTGGAAGGGCAGTTGACTGTCCCCCCCTCTAACTCACGAACGGTTGGTCGCACGATAAAAATAAGCATACCGTTGGAAAGCCTGTGACGAGTAGAGCTCGAAACTGGTCTCATTTATAGTTTTAGATAATATGTAAGCAATTTACGCCCTATATATGTTTTCTCATAGCCGATTGCATGAGACCGAGAAATGGCCTGAATCTCAAGGGCTGTGACTAATAACGCATAGGTAAAGGCACCAGCGCACAAGTAAAGGTCCGCGGGTGCCGATACACGTCTAATTTCCCAGATTTGTTCAATATATACGCCGAAACGTTGAGTTTAAGACACGATAATTCTCCCGCCAGCTGTCACTGTGCGCCGCGGCCGTATGCGGTACCAAATTGACGGAAACTAATTTTGGCGTTTCTTTATTTTCGCGAAAAAAGACGATCTATTCAATTTTATTGATCTTTGTAGTTCTCGTGATGGCTTCTCCTGCTTAAATTTTGGAAAAATTGATTAGTTACGAATCTACAAAGTTGGCGGAGCTTTATTCGCGAGAGCCTGTTTATTTGCAAAATATGCTACTTTGTCAAACTTTTTGAGGTTCCTGGTATTAATTACGTCTATGGAAGCTATTTCTGCCATTTTCTACCCATTCTGAGTAATTCATCGTCGATTTTGACGGTGGTACATTTTGGCTCACTACAGTTATTCGTGACCTGACCTCAGGTCAATGGCTGGAAGTCATTGATACTTTGCCCAATGACGGTAACTAAATGTCTGCTTCACTCCTCACTAAAAATGTTATGGAATATTGCGTCAATTTCCGAAAAAAACGGCGATATGTCTTAGGAATGGGCTTGACCTTAGGTCAATGGCCCGGAAAATTCCGAAAAATCCGAGATAGCAGATTTGTTGCATCTATCACGATCACTAATCCCGGAACGTATTATTGAGATATCTTGTTTCGCGAAAAAGTTGGAGGACGCTAAACTTTTTTTTGACATAGGTCTGTTTGACCTGGCCTAGGTCAGGCACCTGACGTGACCTGAGGTCAAAATTTTGACACGAGACGTAAAATTAATGGAGCAAAAGGTACACAGAGTTTCGTGACTCTGTGTTTGTTGGTTCTCTTGCAATCTCAGAAAAACCTCAGGTGGGGCAGTCAACTGCCCCCCCCAGTCGGGGACGGGTTAACGACAAAAAATCCTAATGTTCGTGTTTCTAAGCTCCTGAAACGCGTTCGTGTTGAAGAATGTGTAGGGTAATGCATGGGTGTCGCGCTTTGGTTCATGAACCACCCCACGGCACAGTGTCTGGAAAATAAGTTTCCTCTGCAAACTACTCCTGATACAGAATATTTACCAATATACTGCACGATGAAATTGCCTGGTCATGACACGGATTGTATATTATGCCTTACCAATCATTCACAATTAACAAGGACAAAATATAAAACCACCCAGTGCAACGTTTCTTGGAAACAGAATTCGTGGTAATCACAACGAAAATTCGGGCCCCAAGTCGGACTCTGACTCTGACTCAGAGTGCTGAGACGAAGAGAGGAGCGCCTAGAGGAGGCTGTTCCGAGAACATTTCTTTTTTGTCTTTCATTTTTTTCCTTGGAATGACACCGTACTTCCTCCAACATACTTAGACGCACCTGGAACAACAGCACTAAAGTTTGTCGCGACATGAGCTAAACAGCAGAGCGTCAGGAACTTCTTGAGTAGCTTGTGTAACCTTCCAGCAATGCAGTGACCTCATAGGTCTGGCAGCTCTCTCCGGCTGTAGGCACCTTCTGCGGCCGTTTTGATCACAGTCCCGTCGGCAGGTAGCAGATGTCTGTTAGACGGTTGGGAAACGTCACGAGCCCGTGACGGCAAAAGGCCGTGACTCAGGCATGCCGGGGACCGGCGCCGGCCGCCGCGGCCAGAAAAGGGTGGCACTCGCCGCGTCAGCGCGCTGCGACGGACATCCGCCTGCGTCACCCGCCCAGACTGCCCTGTGAGCCAGGGAAGACCCGTCTGAAGCCGGCGACGCCATATCGTTTCGCCACGCCGCGCAGCGACGTGGCGTCTTGGCCACCCGGCCACGGGGGAAATTTCAGGCGGCGACTGCACCCTCCCGCCTGACCCCCGCCGGACCAGCGCAGCGCCGACCCGGATCCGGGTCCGGCGCACGCATACCGCTCTCCCGGAGAGGGCCTCCGGCGTCGCGGCCGGCCGCGCCGGAATGGCGCCCGCGCGCCAGGGTCGTCGCACCGGCGCCGCGTTCGGTCACGGTCGCCGCCCGGGCCAGATCCTGTTGTAGCGCCCTCCGAGACAGGTAAACACCCTCCCCCCTCCCTCCGGCGTCATGGCATTGGCCTGGCCGGTCCGGGAACCCCGGACCACTGTCCCCCCTCCCCCCTCCCCCCGACGGCGGGCGGCCGCCTCAATGTCGTTGTCCGGTGACTCACGCTGACCTACTGAGCGAGATGGCCCGCTGACAGCGGGGCTGAGGGGCGGTTACGTGCCTGTCGGCTGAAAGAATCTCAGGAAAGTCCGATTTTGGTCGGCGGCTCATTAAGAGTGGTCCCTGGCAAAGGATGCACAGTTATTTTTCCCTTAATGGATTCAACCTGGCCACGACATTCTGCTACAGAGAGCTTGCTCCAAGGTGAGTTCGGAGGCAGTTTGCGAGCGCCAGTGGTTTATCAAACAATGGAAACTAGTTTTGTCGTACCAAGGACGGCAATGGCTTCGTCATTCTCAAAAGGACAAAGTTCTTTAGTTGCTTTTAGCCAAGACAGGATCATTAATAAACAAAAGTGTAGATGACAACCTAAATACAGGTGACAATAAACGCAAAAACACAGGGCACACCTAACCGCCGCTCACTATAGGAGTGTTCTAGCGTACCTTTTTTAGATGAAAGACATTGCATCGTGCCATTGAAGGAATTTCCTATTACTGATCAGATTCATAAGCTATGGGTTGCGAATGTGCAATAACTCGACACGCACATCTGCAAAATAGCCTCTTGAAGTGGCTTCATATACATGCTGAAATCTGCTCATTTCAGATCATACCGGGTATGACGCTGCAAATCGCATGTGAATTCATATGGCGCGTCATAGGCGACTGCAAAGCCAAGCGAAAGTGGCGCAGACACGCCACGTTCTTTCCACGATGAGGAAGATCTGCAGCCAGAACAAGCCGAAGAGGTTCGCGTGACGTGGTTGTTTTTTTCTGATCAGCGTAATTCGTATCGAAAGTCGTCAAAGCTTACTCAGTCCGGGCGACGTTTTCTTTTATTCTGGATAAAAAGCATTTCATCACGCTCTGCTGAACGTAAAGCGTCACAGTGACCTCATTTCGGCGTCTGCGCGTGGGAAAGTAGGATTTTCAACACGCTAGCCTACACGCATGCCCGCAGCGCTGTACAAGACTCCGGAAATCCAGTGATGTGTCTTATGATGCCACCACACAACAGGCTGATGTCATCTCAACGCGGCAGCCGAAGCGCTGGCTTCCAGGCCGTAATCCCCAGCTGCCACGACAGCTGCGGTCTCCGTATCCATTGCTATAAATTCGGTTGCGTGAAAGAGCTGATGCGTGAAATAAGAATTTTGAAAGTGTTTTTACATCACGAGCGCTACCATAAGGTCCGCGTATCTGCTCCTCTAAACGGAAATAGCACTGCTGTCGAATCGTTTTGTACTTCATTGTTTTAACGTGACATTTTCGCAATACGCACTATTTCTCTAAAGGTGAGTTGATTCAGTTGAACCTGACATAGGACCTGATAAGACTGCTTGAACTTTAAAACGAAAAATTTCAGTTTGAAACAAATCGCTAATAATTTCGGACCATTCCCAGAACTGTTATACATCGACATATATTCGTTTTCGTTGTAAAGACTGAAATTTGGCGTGTCTTATGTGTCTTACGTGAGCCAATATGACATACCAAATTTTAGTCTTTACGGCAAAACTACGAATTATCCAACATGGGTACCGTTACATTGCAATCGGTCTGAAACTGCTGTTAGTGTGTTTTAAGCTGTAGAGTTCTTTTAAATTCTCAGATATGCCCAGGTCAAAACTCACGTGGATACCATTAAACCGATTCACCGTTGCAGACACGGTCTCTGCGTGTTTTCTTTGTTCCCAGCGCCTACCTATTCAATCGGCTTCATCCAGCTGGTTCAGCAATCCCCACCGGTTTTGAAGCGGGCCCGCATTCCAACAGCCGCGCCGACTAGAGAAACTGACCCAGGCCGCGGCGTTCATCTCCAGCTCGTGCCACAGCAGCTCACTCGAGAAGTGGCCACCCTTCGGCGCGCTCCAGACACCCTCGGCAGAATTCGGCGCTTCCGGTGCGCGCCGGCCGCCCGGGACTTTCACTTTCGGCGCGGCGGGTCGGCCGGCGACCTTGAAGTGTTGACAGCGAGGCGCGGAGGGTCGTCTACCTGGAACTGGGTAACGCAAGATCGGAGAGACGGCGTGGAATATGCGCGCGGACAGAGAGGGGAGAGCCCGTGGCTGGTGTGGGCGCACAATATTCCTACTGGACGCTCTGCTGTGCCCATAGTTTTCTCACATTGGGCTATTGCTGTTTAAAAACCTGCAGTATGTTTCCTATGGACATATAATGAGCGCACATACGTTTTTATATCGTCCAACGTAAACTGCCTGAAAAAACTTGCGCCGTTTATGTGATATATCAAAATTGTGTGTTATACATCACAACTGTGATATGTAAGCCCCTATAGAGGCTGACGTTCAATAGCGAAATGCACTCCGGATGCGGGACCTAGTGGAACCAACAACAGTTTGCTAAATAATTTTCATGTGGTATGCATTCAAACATTCATTACATTTATTGCAACAAGGCAACTTTCACAGTTTTGAACAAACACAAAAAATGTCACACATATCTAGCATTCTAGCGCAATGGAAATAGGAACTGAGTTTGTCAGAGGCATTACAAACACTGACTTGCGGAGATCGCCGCAGCATGGTCCGCATTATCATTTGCAAATACCGAAATATCTCTTCTGTGTTTAAGGCATGGCAATCGGGCCTTGCGCCTGAACAGCTCATCGTGTAATGCCCTCGCGCTCGCCAGGAAATTCGGAATAAATTCGTCATGAATTGGTGGGATTAGTGTGCATTATGCCCGGCTCGAGATCGCTGGGATTGGGAGGGGTCAAACCTTTAATTTTTTCAGATAATTCAATATTAGGCCTAGGGCAATGACTTCAATGAAACGGTGTGGAATCCTAAAGACCCCTCCCCCACAATAATTTTCGAAGATCTTCAGCCACTGCAGTAGGTACATCATTAATGACAGACCCCGTGCGACCCACTGCCGAGGCGTGTGAACCGAACTCCAAACGACCAACCGTTTAACTATTACGACGCGGTCCTCCACCAGTTTGCCGCCGACACAGTTACGCAATGCTGTCATCCCGCGGCTGGCGATTATGTAGAGACGCTTGCAGCCGCGCAGACTCACCGAAAACGAGGGCGCTAGAAAGTTCTGAGCGGTCACGTCTGCACACTCCCCTTCCCCGTCGTGCGACGGGAACCGCCTCCTCCGCAGGACGCCCTCAAACGAGGATTTCCGCCCAATTTCGCGTCAGCACCGCCCGTGCGATTTCCCGTCCGCCATGCGTGCGTGCCCCCCCCCCCCCTCCTCAGGCGCGCTGGGCGGCCGCTGGTAGATTTGTGGAACGGCGGCGGCGCCCCCTCCCCCACCACGGTGCGATGGTCGGGTGGGGGAGAGCGGGGTTCATTCAGTCAGGGCCGGTCATATCCGGCTCCGGGTCGGTCGCCGCCGCCTCGGGCGGCCATTCACCGTCACCTGGGCGGCGGCGGCGGCGGGCCAGCGGTTGCCGGCGTGGTGTAATGCTCCGGCTGCGGCCGCGGAGGAACTGCGGGCACCTGCCCGGCCTGTGCGCCTGTGCCCCCAGCGCCGGCCCGGGCTGCAGCGGGCCGCCCGGCGCTGAGCTAGGCCCCGCGGCAAGACGGCTTTCGGAGAGGGCTCGAGGATGTCGCGACTTGGGCGTTTAAACCTGCAAGACGTCTAATGACAATAATAAAAACGCCGATATGCATTACTCACAACACGGTTTTTGCAAGTGTCGCAAAACGGTTACAGCCAATTGGTCCCGAAATTAAACCGACGAAAATAAGTAGAATACATCTGTAATACAGGAGACCAGGAAATGAAAAAAACGTCGTAAAAAATATATTTCACCTACAGCAGTCATAGCGGATGATAATGAATCGATCTTTGTATGAGTCTTTGATAGATATATAGAGATACCGATCTTTCTATGAGCCATCGGAGACTATGTAAATAACACGTATTTTTTTAACACACTGCGATTTCCTATACTTACCAACTGATGAGCTGTACGATATTTCCGTGCTGCCGCTAAAAAGGTGCTAGGAGGAACGTAACCGCTCTCAAATCTGAAAACTCCTCGGATTTCGTCTATTTCATTTTCAAGATTAGGAAATTTCACTGGTTCCCATTTTGGTGCGTTAAGAAACGTTAACCATCGCCTGTATAAGGGCTTCTATACAACGCGGACGTTTGTGGGGGGAGGGGGTGGTAGTACGAAGCCTAATTCATTCCCATAGATTTTGGGGCAAAAGTTCGCACCGCAGAAGTTTATCAGATGAAAGTTCGTCGGATAAATGTTCGTCGTGCAGAAGTTCGTCCTGTAAAAGTTCGTCTAGGCCAAAAGTTCATCTAGGGGAAAAGTTCGCCGTGGAAAAGTTCGCCGTGAAAGGTAAAGTCGTCTTGGGCAAAAATTCCTCGAGGATAAAACTTCGTCGGGAACAAAGTTCGTCCAGGACAAAAGTTCGTCTTGCAGAAGTTGGCATGGAGCAAAAATTCTTCTAGGAGGAAGATTCGTCTGGGACAAAAGTTCTCTCAGAAGCCCGTCTAAAAGTTCCTGTAAGGGAAAAGCTTGAAGGAGCAAAAGTTTGTCTAGGACAAAAGTCCGTCATTTCGAATCACTATCATCATCATCATGATCACAGAAGTTTGTTTAGAACAGGAGTTCGTCAAGGGCAAAAGTTTGTCAAGGACGATTTCATCTCGCTAGTGGAAAAGGTTCGTACTGCAAAAAGTTCGTATGGAAAGAATTCATAGGAAAAAGGTTCGTAAGGGAAAAGATTCGTAAGGAAAATGATTCGTAACCAAATGTTCGTGAACTTAAGGTTCAGAACGAAAATAGAACGGATCTAAGATAGTAACCGAACCTAACCTAGCCTGACTTAGCCTAACGTATCCTAACCTCTTTGTTAGACCGAACCAAGTCCGATCGCACCCTTTATTTGCCTGCGGCCTCTAGTATCCTATCGGCGCAAACCCGAACGACTCTTTCGCGATACGAATCTTTGTCTACGAGCGTTTGGCTACGAAGAGTTTTCCTTAAGAACTTTTTCCCTTACGAATCTTTTTCCTTAGAAACCTTTCGTACTAACCTTTTGGAGTTCAAACTTTCTACGTTACGAAGCTTTTCCGATAGGAACCTTTTACAATACGAACCTTTTATTATACGATCCTCGTGCATACGAACCTTTGGCTACGAGCCTTTTCCATACGAACACGTGACTTACGAACATTGGTCCAGTTACCCATTCGCCTGTGACTATAGGAGGTCAATACGATGCACAGTAGCTAATGTTGGATGTGCACAGGTTGAAATGGAATCGATTCCGGACCAGGCCATGGAGAATCAGAGCCTTATTCACCAGCATGCTTCCATTAGTTGTCGTCTGGAAGCAATTTTTATCGACTATACATATATTGCCGTAAAGGACTCTTGTATGAGTGCCATAAGACACGGACAGTTTTTTTTTTCCTGGACGAGGTTTTGCCCAAGACGAACTTTTGCCCTAAAAGAATTTCTGCCAGACAAACTTTTTGTCCTGGGCGAACTTTCGTCCTATACAAACTTCACCGAGACGAACGTTTACCCTGGACGAACTTTTGTCCTGCACGAACTTTATCCATAAAAACTTCCGCGACACGAACTTTTGCCCTAAACGAACTTTTGTTTGGCGAAGTTTTGTCCTGGACGAACTATTGCCCAACGAACTATTGTCCTACGAATTTTAGTCCGACGAAATTCTGCCCGAAAACCATTAACCCTTGCCCGTATGGGGCTTCTGCATAACGCGGACGTATAAGGGGGGGGGGGCGCAGTAAGACCCCGGCCATTCCCACAACGTGGATCCTAGAGCGTCGCGGAAAAAAACAGCGCACATCTTTCTACGTGCTGTGACAAAATTTCAGAATTCCGTTTTGCTCAGGGGTGGAGCCAGGCAACGTTTTTGGGAGGCACCTCAGGCCATTTTTGGCCTAGTTGAGGGTAAAAGAAAAATGTCTGCCAAAAACAGAATTTTAAAGATAGAACTTAAAACTTTACATGGATATATAGCTAAATAGTTGGGTAATGTTCACAAAATGTTTTGTTTATCTGAGGTCACTTTACAAGGTCAGGCCAAGGTCAAAAGTCAAAATTTGTTCTTTTTGCAATAATTTCGGCGCCGTTTTTTCAAATGTCAAACCCAGAGTATATATGACGTAGAAGGATACCCTCTACTTGTGAACCAAGTTTCAGCTTGATATCAGGTCGGGTCATCGAGCTATGACCTAAAATGTCAGTGCGCGTACCCTGTATCGCAATAACCATAAAATGAAATTTTTTGAATAGAGTGAATTCAGATGATTGAAAATGTTTACAGATAGTATCAAATGCACACGAGATCATCCCAAGTGACCCCAAGGTCACTGGAGATCATTGAAGGACAAAGGTCACAAGTTGATCTGAAGAACGTGTGACCATGACAGTTCCCCTTTTTCATGTCCCTGGCACCGCCCATGCTAACATTATACCAACATTGCAATGCGATTTGTACTTCTTTAGCATAGCATGGCTAGCAGAAGCCAAAAAAGTGTTTTTGCCTTTTTTGTTCATTCAGTTGTTGGAAAATTAATCCTCCTATTTTTGGAACCCTGTGAACGCCCATGAATTTTCTCAAAATTTCAAATTTGCGGGCCCATGGTAAAAGCCCTATCCATTATGTCTCGATTCATGCCAGTTTCATCGAAATCGGTCCATAAACAACGGAGTTATAAGAAGTCCAAAAGTACCCCCCATTCTGACATTTTTGCCTCCTGTATCCACAAATTTCAAAATTTTGAAAATTCCTTTGTATAAAAATGTAGTTCACGTCACGGCGAATCGATTGCCGTTTGTTGCGATGAAATCGGACAAGTAGTTCTCGAGATCTCAGGGGGGGGCCGAGTCCGCCCCCCTGCCGGGAATCGGCCATACCGTCTAGCCCTCCGGGAATAGGGTTAAGCGCCCCCGAGCCTGCCAGATGGGTCACTGAAACTGTCCGAGGTGCCCCTGAAACTGTCAAAGGAGCGCCTGAGACGTCCCGTGGGACACATAAAACTGTAAAAGGAGCCTGAGACCACTAGAGAACCCTGGTGCGGCAGAAGGCTCGAGACCACCAAAAGTGGCCCTGCAACTGCAAGAGGGAACCGAACCTGAACTAACAAAAATGTCTCCAGAAACCACGGGGGAAGACGGGCTCCTGGACCAGATACAGACACGACATTTCACATGGAGGAAAGGGCTTAGCCGCCTCAAATCTTGCCGTTTTCGTCATGTCTCGGTCGCTTTGTACGAGAGCAAAACGCAGAATTTTACTAAATAAGTTGGAGCGCTTGATTTCTCCGGTATTTTGTACCGAAAAAAAAAACACAAAATCGCATGAAATATTCCCCCTGGACTTGCGCAGATCAACGTTTTTTCACATTTTAAGAGCTAAAAACTGGGGGTGACGTGAATGAGGCCGCGCTAACCATTCGCCTCCAATCCCTTCCTCGCCTTGGCGAAATCCTAGATCTGCAGAGGTCCCCCATTGGTTGCGAGGGCCCCCTTGATCCGGCTTGCCTCCCCCCGTTTTATCCTGGCTACGTCCTTGATTTACCCCAAGCCGCCTGGGGTCTTTCACTACACATGACCATCTGAGGTGGGGCCCATGTGGTTCCACTACCGTATCGCTGGAGTAAGTCTTTAGATCACTGAAAATCAAACGCTAGTCCTGGATCTTCTCGTCGTGCAATAGCCAGGACATCGCTTTTGCAACCTTTAACGTCGCAAGCCTTGAAAAACAGCTGAAACAGACGAAACAGACGTAATGCGTTTTCTGATCTCTAGCACACGAAATAACTGTGTGGCAAAATGTGCCACAACGAATGTGTTATTGAACAGGCATGAAAAATGTCTTGCCTGATGGTCGAGGCTTGCCATGCGTTCGCTGAAGCCCGAACGATAAAGAATCTTTGTGACGTCACGTCCAGTCGGACCCGCAATTGGTCATGGTTTGGTGGCGCGTTTCATGCCCCTTGAACCATGGCCAATTGTGCGTCTGATTGGACGTAACGTCATAAATACTTTTTTGTCATGGGAGCAAAATGACCTCAGTAGTCGGCGCGCCCGAATATACCAATAAACAACAAATGTTTTTTTTTGTCGTCCGAGCTACAGCCAGCGCACGCCTTCCTTGCGTTCAGAATAGTGTCAGAATGGTTTAGAATGAAATGGTTCAGAATGGTGTCAGAAGTTGTTTGTAAATATCGCTTGTAATGGCTGGGACTGGTTTTCGAACGTTCAAGCATTGGATCTGTCGGACTCGGCCCTGAAATCAACATGGCGGGTTTGGCAAAGCGACTGGATGCCATGCCGCCACCATAGAGCTCGCCACCAGACTAACGGAATTTCAGATTAGTATTTAACTGTGCGGGACAAGAAGCACAGGGAGCGGCAGCCTTCTTTCCATGGATAGAAGCAGACGGACTGAATACTCAGCTTGACTTATTTGCCCAGCACTGTCTTCCCAGGCAGAACATAATTTTAGATTATTCTATATTCTATAAGAGAGATTAATAAGATATTAATAAGATATTATATAAGATATATATAAGATTAATAATATATATATAAAATATTAATAAGAGATTTATAAGAGAGATTATTCTATAAGAGAGATTAAGCCCCAGGTGGAACCATTGGCCAGTATCTTTCGGCGTTGAGGGCGCTCATTGCGACACGCACCTTCGCAAATGTTGACGATTTTTTTTTGTTTTTTTTTTGTTTGTGTGTGGGCGGGAGTGAAAATAAAAAAGCGTTCTTAAAGCATCCCGACCTGACGCTAGCCAAGGCCGTGAATATTGTTCGCGCTGAAGCAGGGGCGTAGCCAAAGGAGGGACCATGGGGCGCCATGCCTTCCCGAGCCAAGCGGTCTACGCTTGATACATAGCGGTTCTGCAGGAATGTGGAATAGTGATCATATTTATGTTGCAAAAGCAAACATTGTATGTCTTCTACTTGTTAAATATGAGCCAAATCACATAAAATCGCTGTTTTTCACACAAATTTTGTCATATGCTAGTCGCATACAACAAAATTTGACATTTATGCCCTCACCCCCCACCCCCGAGGAAAATCCTGGTCACGTGCCTGCGCTGAAGAGGCGGCCCGCCACAATCAACGCATGCTCGCTGGTGACGACCCCAGTCGTTCTGAGAAGGGCGTTTTGGCGGCGTCTGCGATCAGTCAGTGCCATTTCTGTGTCTGCGTCACCAGATGGTTGGCGTTAAGTGTCTCACTACCGGCAGCGCACCCTGCCCGGACCGCGGTCGACGGGGCGTCGCGTCGACGCCGCCTGCCGATGGCCGCGGTCGTGACGAGTGGTCTGCTGGTACGCGTCCCGGCCAAGCGAAGCGCCGCAGGCTTTTTTCCACCAGGATTTTTTTCGAGGGGGGCAAATGGTACGTTCGCCCTCCAACTTCGTGGATGGGGGCATCTGCCCCTCCTGTCCCCTCCTCCTTATCCGCCGCCCCTGGCTGGAAACCGCGTCCCCGATTCAGTTGATAACATGATATGATCTGACTTTTTGAGATCCAGTTAAAAATTTTTGCTGGAAAAAGGTGGCTATGGTGTTCAGGTACTGATGAAGAATTCGGTGAACAGAAATTGTCCAGGTGTTATGTTCGAATTAGTTTTATAACTCATTCATTGCGTCACCACCATGATTGGTGTAAAACCTGCTGACTACAATTAATAGCTAAAATGCAGGCATCCGAACACCTCGTATTGGTACCGGCTTGTACCTGCGTCGTTTTTGTCAAGAACGGACCATTGGCGATCATTAGCGATAGTATGGGTCTATCGTAGAGAGTGCATTGCGTGCATCATTAGGTATGAGTCGGCGTGATCTTTTGAAACGTGGAGCATTAGAAAACCCAGAGAAAAAACATCAGGCGCATGCATGTAATCTACGCAATGCTGCATGGCATCTGTGCTTACGCTAAAGTACGGTTCAGTCTCCCAACTTGTCCCGTGAAAATGTTGTAATTTGAAGCCGGATATTGTAGGTAGGTATCGTCCGATACAGTTGCACTAGCGTTAGGCTCAGAAATTATTGAAATCGATTTCATGCTTGAGATGCAGGGTTGCCGGATCTCAAAGTGTACATGATTTACAATAGACGTTGAAATGCTCCGCTGCAGGGGCAGGGGAACACTTCTTCAGGAGGGGGGGGGGGATGGAGAAGAAAGCATTTTTGGGTCAGGTCTTTCCAGTCATTGCTCATAGGATCATTATACAATGTCCCAGAATTTTGGGGGCTGAAGCCTCCCAGACCCATGGTTCCCACACCTATGCTGTACCATGCTAAGGCAGCTAGGGAGCAACTGGTCCTGATCTGGTCTACATCATAGGGACCAGTTGTGCATTTCGGGGCAGCCTCAGATCTGCCCAAATGTGGCGGCAAGTCACCCTACTCCAGGCAGAATGTATGAAAACTTCAGGCAGAATGTATGACCCTAACCTTCCACTAAAATGTGGTTTCTTGATGGGCCTAAGCCAATTTATTTTGCAGTTTGCAAAATTTGACTGAGCCTGTTTCCTTTTTTTGTCATAAAATAATCCATCTTTGCCTCATTTGAGACCAGTGTGGTGCAGCAGTGCTGTTCTTGCTTACTGACTGATGTTTCTTTGAAAAGTTATTCCAGTAATATGGGCTGTGGTCCAATGTGCTATCCCAAGATGGGCTATGCTGCCCCAGTTTTGATACTTTTGTCCCAGAATTTTGGAAGGCTGCACCAAACCTGGTGTGTTGCCCCAAATCTACCTTGAATGACATATTGCCCATTTTATTCATTTAATCTTGCCATGTTTTACAGACTGGATGCTGATTTCTTGCGCTTCACTTTATTTTGATTTTTGTTGCAATCATGAGAAATGGATGTGGCAAGTATTGTTTTTGTGTACAATGGAGCATTTATTGTGTTTGTGTAACCATCTGTCCTGGAGTTGACTGCAGGGCTGGAATTTGTCTTTGTTCTTGGTGTCAGAGTATAATTTTTGTTTTGGAGTTCAAAATTTTGCAAGCAGTGATACTGGTTTAAGTTGGTGTTTTTGGCACAGGTCTGTTATGCATTCAGACCTGTTTCTTACTGAATAGAGACAGAATTGTTTGCTTGCAGGGATTGAAATTTGTCAGCTTGATTATATTGTAGCTTTTTGATAGATGCGCAAGATCAACTTTTGGGGGTATAAAATGTTTTTGGAGCACATATTTTCTGGTGTTCTTTACTGCCAAAAAACAACAGGTTTTCCTACCTTGATTACTGCCAGAATTTTTTTTCTGTGCATGTGTTTTTTAACAAAAATATGTTGTTGGTCCTTTTATTCTACTAAAGGAAACACATTATCTGAGACTGCTTAGGTGGTTTTTGCTACATGTGGCCTTGGCCTGTCCCAAGACTCAAGCATCCCTGAAAAAGTTCAGAATTGTTTGTTTGCAGTGGTTGCAATCCAGAGAAGACGAGATGCACACTGTCATACATATGCACACTTCTAGTGGTCATGCCTTTTTCTAGGGCTCCCAGTGTTGCTGTTGGAATGGTGTTGCTGTTGGAATGGTGTGTTCACAGTATGATGCAGGAATGCCCAAAGTGATATCAAAGTTGTGTGCTTCCCCTACTCTCTCTTTCCAGATTGTTGGTTGCACCTTGGCACTGACTGCGGAACACAGCTGGGCTGTCTGTTGTTTGGGCAGCTGCAAAGTAGACAACACCACCTGTCATTTACCAACATGACAGACTATGCAGCAAACTTGCTGAATGAGCTGATGGGTCGAAACCGGGACCTGCTGCCCAACCAGCAGCCCAAAAAGCTGACCTATGATTCACCAGAGGTGAGGCAACTGATGCTGTCCTAGGGATGGTTGAGCTGTGAGTTGGATAGCACCAGGTTTGAGAAAGGAATGTTAACAATTGTGACTGTACATGTCTATTTTTATTACGGGTTGGTACTGTTGGCTGGTTTTCATTCATGCTAGGATGTAATTAAAACATATTCTGTCAGAATCGCAAATTGACCTGGTCTAGGAGAATTTGAGAACAGTGATTTTTACTGTTGAAGTGGCCCTTACCACATTTTCCATGTTTTCCTCAAAAGGTGACAAAGCACAAAATTTAAATTTTGGATCCACAAGGCCTTCCTGAGTACTCGGTAAAAAGCTTTTCTTAGTATTAATCTGATGCATCAAAAAGCTGGGCTGAGTGTTATTCTGGCTCATCTTCGTGAAGGAGTGTTCGGGGATTTTTATCTGCCACTTCCTAGCGCTGCGAAATTTGCCCTGTCCAAAACGATTATCGCATACCTCATACTCATCAATCATTCACCAGGTGTGCCGGTACTACCTGGTCAAGCTGTGCCCACACGACCTCTTCACCAACACCAAGGTGGACCTGGGCCCGTGCGGCGGCATCCACGACGACGACGTGCGGGAGCAGTTCAACAAGCTGCCCGCCTACAGACGCGTGGTCTACGAGGACGAGTTCCTCCGATACTGCCAGGTTGGCGGCCCGCGGCCGTGTGCGGCTTCCCGTCGTTGCGTTGAACGCGCGTGCGTGGCAATACTCGCGGGCGCAGTAGTTGACTTGTTCGTGGATATGGTTTTGGGCGCTTGTTGCCGTGGGTGCGGATCCGAGGCCGGAGGGTCCCAATTGAGACGGCTCCGCCGGCCGGCCGCCGCTGAAGTGGTCGTCACGCGCGGCGGTCGACTGCCGTGTTCCCGCGGCCGGCGGCCTCTGCCGCCTTTCCTCTGCGAGGCCTTTTGGAGGCCGTCCGCCTTCGTCGACCACACGTTCTTCACGCTGTGGGGAAGGGTGAAGCGCAGCTGCAGTTGTTGAGGACTCTAAACGGTGACGACACCAGCAGGGAGCGCGTCGCAGGCGCCGCCGACGCCGGCGACCCACGGCGAGGCCGCCGTCACGCGCGCGCGCCGCTGCCGCAGACGATGCTGAACGAGGTGGAGCGGAAGATCCGCAAGTCGAAGCAGCGGCTGGAGCTGCAGCCGGACGACGAGAAGCTGGCCTCTCTGGTGCCGCCGCAGTTCACGCGGCACGAGGAGCGCATCGCCACCCTGACGGACCGCATCAACAAGATGGTGGCGCAGGCCGAGGAGCTCGGCTGCAAGGGCCAGGTGAGCTCGCCGCCGGTCAGGCCAGGTCAGGTCGGGCCGAGTGAGCGCTGGTCAGGCGGAGGTCAGGTCGTCCGGGGTCAGGTCGGCTCAGGTCCCGGCGGCGCTGATGGAGTTTGGTCACGTCAGGTCGGGCTGGCTCGGTTCAGGTCGGGAGCTCGGTCTGCTTCAGGTCGGATCAAGTCGTGTCGGCCCTGATGGGGTTAAGTCAGATCAGGGGTCAGATCAGCCACCAGAGCTATCAGTGGGATGGATTGATGGAGACTACTAGGATTCGTTACAAAACACGCTTAGTCGTAGGTTTGTTGCATGCACACTGATACATTGTCTGGAGAACAAAACATCGATTGTGATCATTTTTTATTGTAACCCGGAGACCCGACGAAAGTTACTCTTTTTGCAGCAGAATTTCAAGAAAAGACTCACAAAACGTATACCGAGCTGAAAACAGCAAAGCAAAAACGAGGCATTGCTGAGTCTGCTATCATCATTAGGATGTCATAAACTGTCATGTCTTAAGTATATTATCCAGGGCTATGTAGCCTAATTGGTATGTACAACCAGGCCAGGCCAAGAATGGAGCTGCCACGCCGGCCGCTCGCCGCGGGACCCATACAGGGAGTGACCCTGCCAGCTCCTGAGTTGGCGTTCTCACTGGCTCCATCCCGTACCATAACTGTTCCGGTCGCCGACAGATGGCACCACATGCCAACGATACGGTATAATTTGAATTCGATATTCTCGCTACACCACAGAAATCAGATATCATTGTTTGGGAACAGTTGGATTTATCTCTAGGTTTAGTACGAAGTAAAGAATGGTTGATAGTGGAATGTCGAAAATTTCGTTTTGACTTCCATTGCTCAGCTTACCTGTGTCGTCATTGTGTGACCGATACAGGCCAGCTGCTAGCTGAGTTCTGCTCTCTGGGGCCAATCGGACCTGTTCCCGCAGTGTCCCACCACGTCCACTCAGGCCGGTGTGACGAACGCCATATTGCCTTTCCGTCTGGCGTCTGCCCACCCCACGCCCAAACGGCCGAACCTCGCCGCCGTAGAACTAACCCCACTAATATAACTAACCCTAATACCGCACTGCACCGTCTGCGATGTTGGACCCTGCCGCTGCTGTGCCGCTTCTTCGTGCTGTGGCGTTGTGATGTTTGGCTCTGTGATGTGAGGCTCTGACGTGATGTTGGACTCCGCCGTGATGTGTTGGCGGCGCCGCTGGCCGTGCGGTGGCCGTGCTGGCCGCGGCGCATCAGGCTGCCTGGGTACCGTCCCCGCTGACCCCTGCCCGGTCCGCCGGCCAGGTGGAGGAGGCGCAGGCCATGATGAAGCAGTGCGACAAGCTCAAGGACGAGCGCGACAAGTTGCGCCGCACCAGTGAGGGCTCCGTGTGGCACCAGGTGAGCTCGTCGGCCGCGGCGATCAGGGAATGCTGGATCTGGGTGGAAAATGACCATCGGGCAGAGGAACCTTCCGTTATGATGTTCCGTTTTGCACTCTGATTTCTTCCCTTGTAAGTGGTGGATTAGTGTGCGGTGAATTGTGTTCAGTAATGAACTGGGTGTGAAGATTTTCAGTGCTGCACCTGCAGCGGCACCAGTCGTTTGCCGGGGTATTCTGCTCCAACTAAAAATATGGAAGCTGAGGTAGAGTTCAGGTTTCTGAGCATGGGAACTCAAAATGGCGTAGTGACCTCCGAAAGCGATTTCGTATTTTTTCGTCTTATTTATCCAATGCTGACTCCCTAATGCCGTATCCATTGTCAGAGCTGCAAAAGTCGAAATGGAGATTCTTCTGCTCAGGCCTCAAAGTGGCGCGCGGCTGAAATGGCCTTGGCTGGTTGTGACGTCACGAAACCCCCAGCGGCTGGCTGGTCGGGCCGGGCCATGACTTTTAACATGGCGGAAAAAGCCACCCTGAAAAAGCTCGCCTGCAGTCCCTGAACTGTTCGAGATAAGGCCATGGAACTTGGGGACTGTTCGTAATGTCCCTAACAAACGTTGGCATAAATGCATGAACCCATTGCATCAAGTAAGTGCATCAGGTGGCAGCTCTAGAAGGGTGAGCAATTTGTAAAAATTATACGTTGCTTCGCAGTCCAGGAGTTTGCTTTTTTTGCTTGCCAATTCCAGGCTTTTTAACGCAGCTTTACGAAACTTGGTGACTTTTCCTAGCTATTCCTCCTACGTGCCGCCACAAAATTTCGAAATTCTACTTTGCTCAGGGGCGGAGCCAGGTAACGTTTTTGGGAGGCACCTCATGCCATTTTTGGCCATGTTGAGGGTAAAAGGAAAATGTCTGCCAAAAACAGAGTTTTTAAGATAGAACTTAAAACTTTATATGGATCTATAGCTAAATAGTTGGACAATGTTCAGATGTAATTTTGTTTATCTGAGGTCATTTTACAAGGTCAGGTCAAGGTCAAAAATCAAAACTTGTTTTTTGCAATAATTTCGGCGCCGTTTTTTCAAATGTCAAACCCGGAATATATATGACGCAGAAGAGTGCCTTCTACTTGTGTACCAAGTTTCAGCTTGATATCAGGTCGGGTCACGGAACTATGACCTAAAATGTCAGTTCGCGTACCCTATATCGCAATAGCCATAAAATGAAATTTTTGAAATAGAGTGAATTCAAATGATTGAAAACGTTTTCGAGTAATATTAAATGCACACAACATCATTCCAGGTGACCTCAAGGTCACTGGAGGTCATTTAAGGTCTAAGGTCACAAGTCGATCTGAGAAACGCTTGACCATGACAGTTCCCCGTTTTTCATGTCCCTGGCACCGCCTATGCTAACATTATACAAACATTGTTATGCGATTTGTACTTCTTTATCATAACATGACTAGCAGAAGCCAAAAAAGGGTGTTTGCCCCTTTTGTTCATTCAGTTGTTAGAAAACCAATCCTCCTATTTTTGAAACCCTGTGAACGCCCACGAATTTTATCAAATTTTCGGATTTGCGGACCCATGGTAAAAGCCCTATCCATAATCTCTCGATTGATGCCAGTTTCATTGAAATCGGTCCATAAACAACGGAGTTATAAGAAGTCCAAAAGTACCCCCCATTTTGACATTTTTGCCCCCTGTATCCACAAATTTCAAAATTTTGAAAATTTCTTTTTATAAAAATGTAGTTCACGTCACGGCAAATCGATTGCCGTTTGTTGCGGTGAAATCGGACAAGTAGTTCTCGAGATCTCGGGGGGGGGCCGAATCCGCCCCCCTTCCGGGAATCGACCATACCGTCCAGCCCTCCGGGAATAGGGTTAAGGGTTTTGGAAATCTCTGCTCGCTCAAAACGCTACCATCATCGTGGCGTCCGCCTTCGAAAAGGTCTCGAATCGGCCATTTGGAACGAATTCATTGTCGACTGAATTTAATGTCTGTAACTTCGGAGTACATTATCGCCGACTAACGGCGCGCACGGCACCATTCGTGCTTACCAGCGGCGAAACGCCTTTCACCGAAATGGGACACCAACGCGGAACGGCACTTCGCTACAGGTGACATGAAAATTTTGTTTGTTTTGAGGCTTTAATCAGAGTCGCCGTGTCCCAGTGGTTACCGCATTCTGCCATTCGTGTCTGCGCGTTGTTGGCCGGCCGGTTCCAGATGGGCATATGCGAAGTGCCTTAGTTCGTCGTAGTGCATAAAACCGCCAAAAGGACAATACAACGCTGTCCAGCAGTCGTTGGACTGGGACCGCGGGAACCGTCGCAGTAAGCAGACGGCGACTAAACACGGAAATATGGCGCGAAACGGCCGGCCGCCAACGTAACTCGCCGGCGTCTGGGGGTTTCGTGACTTCGCATAGCCTCGGGCGCGTTTCAAGGCGGCTGTACGTCTCGACAGGAATATCTCGTGGATGGGACGTCGTACAGCAATGCGAATGGTGTATTTGTAATGATCGTCTGCAATTCCATCGGACAAGCATGAAGACAAAAAATCGGTCAATACTCGATTCGCTACATGTTGTCCACTGTCAGGCCTCCTTAATTTCCTACTCCCATGGTCTGTTCTGCTCGTCTGTCGTGCACCGTGGCCCACATGGGATTCTGGAACACTGGCTATGTCGAGCTGTGGCCAGCGCGGCGGCGGACCGAGGCCTGGCCGGGACGCGGCGCGTGCGGAGGGCGACGTTCCGATTTGGTGGTGGCTGACTGCTGTCAGCGTCGGTTGTGGGATGCCCGACGGAATCGTAGTGCTCCTCTCAGCATCGTTTGGTCGTTTTGTTTTGTTGGCACGGCTGGTTTGGACACGTTTTGGTGTGTCGCATCAGTAATGGCGAAGATTCTGTTCGTTATGGTGCGAGAGAGAGTCCAGAGTAAAGCTACTGCGTCGTGAATTTTCCCGTGCCGCACTTACGTATTTGCCAGACGCTCCGACCGCGAGTCAGACTGCCTGTGTTCTGCTGTGTTCCGTCCTCCTGCAGCAGATGGCCTCAGAACTGGGCGTGTTGTGTGGCCCGGGAGCTCATCTCGGCGACTTCAGCCCTCCAGTCTTCACCCGACCCCGTGTGAAGTGCGCGTTCCACGTCCACCACGCGTTCCCCGCCGGCGCCCGCTGCGTCTCGTCACCCTGCTGACCCCTCCCGCCGTCGGCAGGCCGCCGAGATGGCCGCCTCCCAGGAGAAGCAGATGCAGGTGTGCGAGATCTGCGGCGCCTTCCTCATCGTCGGCGACGCCCAGCAGCGGATCGACGACCACCTGACCGGCAAACAGCACATGGGTTACGCCCGGCTCAAGGTCGTCGTCGACGAGATCCGGGTACGTCGGGAACGACGCGGAGACGGTGCGGTGGGCTCGGAAGCGGCGCGAGGGAAACGCTGCCACACAAAGTCGGAAAGGGTCGTTTTGTGTTGTCGCGGTTTGAAACCCAGAAGTTTGTACTGTAAAAGCATTTTGTACTCGAGAAGCACGTGCATGTACTTTCGTCAGAACTCCGCATTATAAGCTGCGGACAGGCCTCCAAGCAAATGACGTCTCCACTCAGCAGGAAGTAGTTTGATGTCGTTACTGAAGTAGACGTAGAACGCCGCCGTAGACACGTGTTTTTTTTCGTTTGTGCCGTTTGCACGCTCGGCAAAATTTTCTGCTCTAAAACCAAATTGATCCTCCGACACCAAGAGCAAAAATCCAGCCGCACTGCCTCGTGTTTCGCACCATTTTTCCAAACGGTGTGACTGGAGAAATTGCCGCTGGGGCGAGACGCTGTTGGCGAGGAGGCCAGGTCGGCGCCGTGCGCGGGTACAGCGGCGACTCTCGTCCGCACTGTCACCCTCTGAAAGCGTCCCCTGCGCCGGCTGCTGGCCGGCTGTCGAGCGAACCCGCGCTCGCCGCCGGCGAGGCGCGTGACCGGCTCCCGGCCGCCAGGAGGGGCGCGAGAAGGAGAAGCGCGACCAGGAGGCGGCGCGCGACAAGGAGCGCCGCCAGCGGGACGAGGCCGACCGGCCGTCCCAGTCCGGCGGCAGGGAGCGCGGCGGCCGCAACGGCGAGCGCGACAGGCCCGGCGCCGACCGGCGGCGCAGGTGAGCCGGCCTGGGGCGGCGGCCGCAGCTGATGGACGGGAGCGGAACTCCAGATGCGTCGGTCGTCAGGTGATGTCGAGACGGGTCGTGAAGGTGGCGCGCCTTGTAGAAGGCAGGCCACCACCGGTGGGAGGCTCTGAAGGAAGTTGGAGGCCGTGGTGGCGGGAGCCGAGAACGTGGCTTCCGTTTGGCCGTTCCGAAGGCGTGGTTGATTGTTTTCAAACTGCCCGCTGCGTGGAAGAGCTAGTTCAGATTGTGAGCATTCGTTTCAGCGCGGTCTCCCGCTGACCTCGCTGACCCCACCGCTACTGCGCAGGAGCCGGGACCGGGATGTGGACCGGGACCGGGACCGGGACCGGGACCGGGACCGGGAGCGGCGTCGGAGCCGGGACCGAGACCGAGACCGAGACCGGGACCGGGACCGGGACCGGGACCGGGACCGTGACCGAGACCGGCACGGTCGCCGCTCCGGCCGGAGGTCGCGCTCGCGCAGGTTGGTCACCGTCCGTCATCAACCGTCACAAGCTGTCATCGCCCGCCACTGGCTGTCACTGGCTGTCGGTGGCTGGCATTGTCTCATGCACTGCCGTCGTCTGTCGCCGGCCGCCACCGGCTGTCTGTCGTCGTCTGTCACCGGCTGTCACATTCTGCCACTGGCTGTCACCGGCTGTCAGCGGCTGGCATCGTCTGTCACTGGCCGCCACCAGCTGCCGTCGTCGTCTGCCACCAGCTGTCACATTCTGTCACTGGTTGCCACCGTCTGCCATCACCTGTCGCCTCTTTTCTGTCGTTTTTTGTCACTGGCCGTGGCCGGTTGTCGTCAGTTTCAGCCGGTTATCGTCAGTTGTCGTCAGTCTCCGTCTGCCTTCCTTCGTCCGTCTCCGCGTGTCCAACTCGGTTTGCCTGTTCTTCCTCCTTGTCAGTCGTTTTGTTTCATTTTGTCAGTCTGTTGCCTTGTCTCAGTCTGTATGCGTGTCCATTTGTCTTAATGTCTGTGTCATAGGTCTTTATGTGCCACGGACGCCGCCAGATATCTGGTGGCGTTATCTGTATACTACCTGTATACTATCTGTATGCTTGGATATACGGATATATGCACATATATACATTTGTACACACTATATATATATATATATATATATATATATATATATATATATATATATTATGCGTCATTAAACCGGTATTGGGCAAAATTGGACGTTAGGGCCAAATGTTTCTACGAGGCCGTGTGCAAAAATACACGTTTCAGCTCGACATTCTTTGACTCGGCCGACTCTTGACTCGGGCACCTCCGACTCGGCTGGTTCTTGAACGGCAAGGCGCCGATCCCGGCAGCCCACCCCAGCCGTTTTGATCAGCTAACCCCGACTCGACGTTTTGCCCGTCTCGCCCGTGCTGCACGGACCGCCTCGCGTGACTCTGACTCCGACTCCGCCCTGCCGCAGTCGGAGTCGGCGGCACTCGCGGGACCGGAGAGACTCTGAGCGGCGCCGCGGAGGTGCGTATCGACACGCTCGGCCGCCCTGCCCGTCTCGCGGCACGGGGAAGACGATGCGTCCCGTCGCTGAACCGGCGCATGACGCTCTTTGAATGCCGCGTGTTAATGAGTTCTGCTGCGTTAGCGTGTGTGTGGCTGTTTAAACCTCTGCTGTTGATGTCCTCGGGCGTCTGCGCCGTCCCAGGTCATCGGTGCTGTTGGCGTGCGATCTGTATCGATGTTTTATCGGAGCATCGGAGCATTAGAGGTGCCTTGCACCTCTAACCTTGCACCGTTGAAGTTCCTGGAATGTGTATAAATAGGAGGTATAGACCGTGTGTACAAGCCGTTCTGTGCTGGTTCTGGACGGCTCTGTTGGCGGCAGAAGTCCCTGTCTATGGATCTGCTCTGGGGGACGTCCATGTTTTCGGTGGTCGTCTGCCGCGGCGTCCTCTGACTCTGTGGTTCCCCGTCTCGCCGACAGATGGCAGTGGCGGCCAGGAGCATCGGGCGGGCGGCCCCCGCACGCCGTCTGCAGAGCCGGCCGACCGTCTCTGAGCTCAGCTGACGTTAGCTGATGTGGCCGCCGTCAGCTGACGCGGCTTCTCTCCGCCGCTAGCGATTGATGACTGTCTGCTGACGTCCGTCGGCAGTCAGCTGGTCCCTGTCAGCTGGCCGCCGGCCGGCCATCACCAAAGCCGGGGTTACCGTGGTAACGGCGTTCCGGCCGCAGCGGTCGGCGGCCGGTCAGCGTAGGAGACTGGCTGTGCCGTCCGACATCTAGTGGCAGGCTTTGGCAGCTGAGGTTCGCTGTCCGCCGCTAGGCGCACTCGAGACCGACGATTGAACACGCGGCCAAGAGCTCGTGAACGCGGCCGCCTGAAGGTCGTGACCATTTTCATCACACTGGGCCGAGCGCATGCGATCCCAGGCAGTCGCTGAAGGCCGTGTGTCCCAGTCCTCTGTTCACCTCGTCGGCCATGGCATGCCGTGACATAATGTGGTGGGTGGTGGCGTCGCTGGCGGTGTTCGTGTCTGTGACCTTTTTCTTGCCGAGGGAGAAAATTCGGCGCGCCAAAACAAGCTGTTCAGCGGATAACAGGAAAAAAGGATTCCACATGTTTACTTTTTTGCGTTGGCAAGACCGTTTTAATACAAACTTTAATGGAAAATGGATATAAGGATCTTTTATACCAAATGTACATAACACGTGGTATTTCCATCCGTTTCGTCCAGTGTATGTCTCCTGCTCTGTTTCCTCAGTGTGGAACTCATCTGACAGGAATACAAGCGAAAGTCACCACATCACCGTGCTGGTCAGTCCGTGATCGACGGACGCGCAGCCGCGTGTTTGAGGAGCCCCGGGTGTCCGCTGGTCTGCGACGTGTCCGTGGACCCGTACGTCGAATCAGAGCCTTGACCGCGTGGTTCCCACTGCCGGAGGCTACTGAGGAACGGAAGCAAACGGTGAACTCCGCCCGCTGGGATCAGTCACGGCGCTTGGAAACACTCAGAAGATAACGTGGTGTTGCCAGCGCCGCTTTGAAGTCCATTACTTCCATCCGTCGCCATGGGCCTAATGCTAAATCTCGAAATTCCTTGCGAGTATTGGCGACGCCAGTAGTTCGGGACATTTCGCTCGTGGAAATACGGAACGGCTGCCCAAATGCCGGTTTTCCGAACGGGAACAGACTGTTATCGTGGCCGGTTGCGATAGGCTGAAGAGCTGGAAAATACAACCGACTGATAGGAACGGCTTTGTCGGGCCTGAATGTAAAGTAAAATAGACGCAATTCTGCTCTCTAATTTAGTAAAGAGCGGAACCTCCCAGGAAATTGAAAGAAGAATACCGCGAGAAAGTATGAGCGCCAAACATTTTGGGCAGATACTGAGTTTTTTACGATGGATGGGCTGTTTTCCGAGGGTGCAGGTCATGCTAGGATGGGAGGCGAAGATAGAAATGGGAAAACACCGATGATTTATATTTTCACTGCAATATAGCAAGTCGTTTTGTGATTTAACCCGGCATTTCTAGGGGTGTTTTGTCACCTGTCAGCTTCTGGATGTACATTTTCTACCCCGCCTCCCAATTTGAGAATCGATGTCTTGATTTCGACGATTCAGATGGCATTCAAAAGTCCGGTACCCTGAGGCCTATGTGGCCTGGTAGTTAGGGCCTTAGTTTTCTCTTAGTCCAGTCAAATGGCAAACATTCAGAGTGCGGCGGCCTTTACTTAGTGACTAAGTGACTTAGTCTTCGGCGACCCTAGGGACTTGTGACTTAGAATTAACGTGAAGATCACCAGGAGAATCTAGTCAAAGAAATCACAATCTGCGACCTCATGGTGACCCCTCTTGGAAAAGGCCGAGCCAGAGCGCGAATGATGCCTCTTGGGTTATCCGGTCGGCATCAGCCCATTGAGGGCTACTGTTTACATTTAATCAGGCCAGCCGGCGTTCATGCTGCTTTGACAGAAGAGCGGTGAGATTAACCCTGTTCCCGGCAGGGGGGGCGGAAGTTTTTTGCTTGCCAATTGCAGGCTTTTTAGCGCAGCTTCACGAAACTTGGTGACTTTTCTTAGTTATTCTCTCTATGTGCTGTGACAAAATTTCAAAATTCTGTTTTGCTCAGGTGCGGAGCCTGACAACGTTTGGGGAGGCACCTCATGCCATTTTTGGCCATGTTGAAGGATAAAATGAGAATGTCTGCCAAAAACAGAATTTTAAAGCTAGAACTTCAAACTTTATATGGATGTATAGCTAAATAGTTGGGCAATGTGCAGATGTAATTTTGTTTATCTGAGGTCATTTTACAAGGTCATGCCAAGGTCAAAAGTCAAAATTTGTTTTTTTGCAATAATTTCGGCGCCGTTTTTTTCAAATTCCAAACCCAGAACATATATGGGGTAGAAGGGTGTCCTTTACTTGTGTACCAAGTTTCAGCTTGATATCAGGTCGAGTCACGGAGCTATGACCTAAAATGTCAGTGTGCGTACCCTATATCGCAATAGCCATAAGATGAAATTTTTGGAATAGAGTGAATTCAAATGATTGAAAACGTTTACAGACAATATTAACCCGCGCACGACCGTCGGTCCGTCCCGAACATCGGCGACTGGGGGGGGGGGCAGTTGACTGCCCCCTCTAACTCACGAACGGTTGGTCGCACGATAAAAATAACCATACCGTTCGAAAGCCTGTCGCGAGTAGAGCTCGAAACTAGTCTCATTTTTAGTTTCAGATAATATGTAAGCCAATTTACGTCCTATATATGTTTTCTCATAGCCGACTGCATGAGACCAAGAAATAGCCTGAATCTCAAGGGCTGTGACTAATAACGCATAGGGAAAGGCACCAGCGCACAAGTAAATGTCCGCGGATGCCGATACACGTCTAATTTCCCCAGATTTGTTCAATATATACGCCGAAACGTTGAGTTAAAGACACCGTAATTCTCCCGTCAGCCGTCACTGTGCGCCGCTGCCGTATGTGGTACCAAATTGACGGGAACTAATTTTAGCGTTCTTTTATTTTCGCGAAAAAAGACGATCTTTGTCAATTTTATTGATCTTTGTGGTTCTTGTGATGGTTTCTCATGCTTAAATTTTGGAAAAATTGATTAGTTGCCAATCTACAAAGTTGGCGGAGCTTTATTCGCGAGAGCCTGTTTATTTCCAAAATATGCTACTTTTTCAAACTTTTTGAGGTTTCCTGGTATTAATTACGTCTGTGCAAGCCAGTTCTGCCATTTTCTACCCATTCTGAGTAATTCATCGTCGATTTTGACGGTGGTATATTTTGGCCCACTACAGTTCTTCGTGACCTGACCTCAGGTCAATGGCTGGAAGTCATTGATACTTTGCCCAATGACGGTAACTAGATGTCTGCTTCACTCCACACTAAAAATGTTATGGAATATTCCGTCAATTTCCGAAAAAAACGGCTATATGTCTTAAAAATGGGCTTGACCTTAGGTCAATGACCCGAAAAAAATCCCGAAAAATCCGAGATAGCAGATTTGTTGCATCTATCATGATCACTAATCCCTGAAAGTATTGTTGAGATATCTTGTTTTGAAAAAAAGTTAAAGGGCGCTAAACTTTTTTTGACATAGGTCTGTTTGGCCTAGGCCTAGGTCAGGCACCTGACCTGACCTGAGGTCAAAATTTTGACACGAGACGTAAAATTGATGGAGCAAAAGGTACATAAAGTTTCGTGGCTCTGTGTTTGTTGGTTCTCTCGCAATCCCAGAAAAACCTCAGGGGGGACAGTCAACTGCCCCCCAGTCGGGGACGGGTTAAATGCACACGAGATCATGCCAAGTGACCCCAAGGTCACTGGAAGTCATTTAAGGTCAAAGGTCACAAGTTGATGTGAGAAACGTGTGACCTTGACAGTTCCCCCTTTTTCATGTCCCTGGCACCGCCTATGCTAACATTATACAAACATTGTAATGCAATTTGTACTTCTTTAGTATAACATGACTAGCAGAAGCCAAAAAAAGGTGTTTGCCTCTTTTGTTCATTCAGCTGTTAGAAAACTAATCCTCCTATTTTTGAAACCCTGTGAACGCCGATGAATTTTCTGAAAATTTGAGATTTGCGGACCCATGGTAAAAGCCCTATCCATAATCTCTCGATTCATGCCAGTTTCATTGAAATCGGTTCATAAACAACGGAGATATAAGAAGTCCAAAAGTACACCCCCATTTTGACATTTTTGCCCCTCTGTATCCACAAATGTCGAAATTTTAAAAATTTCTTTGTTATAAAAATGTAGTTCACGTCACGGCAAATCGATTGTCGTTTGTTGCGATGAAATCGGACAAGTAGTTCTCGAGATCTCAGGGGGGGGGGCCGAATTCGCCCCCCCCCTGCCGGGAATCGACCGTACCGTTTAGCCCTCCGGGAATAGCGTTAAGACAGACAAAGGAGCATGACGTGGAATTCGTTTCCATTAACCCTATTCCCGACGGGGGGCTGAATTGGCCCCCTCGGGTTTTTTGCCCGCCAATTCCAGGCTCTTTGACGCAGCTTCACGAAACTTGCTGACTTTTTCTAGGCTATTTTTTCTACAAGCCGTGACAAATTTTCAAAATTCTATTTTGCTCAGGATGGAGCCAGGCATCGTTTTTGGGAGGCACCTCATGCCATTTTTGGCCATGTTGAGGGTAAAAGGAAAATGTCTGCCAAAAACAACGTTTTTAAGATAAAACTTTGCACTTTATATGGATGTATAGCTGAAGAGCTGGGCAATATGCAGATATAATTTTTTTCGCCTGAGGTTACTTTACAATGTCAGGTGAACGTCAAAGGTGAAAATTTGGTTTTATTGCAATAATTTCGGCGCTGTTTTCAAGCGCCAAACCCGGAACATATGTCACGTAAAGAGGTGCCCTCTACCTGTGTGTCAAGTTTCAACTTGATATCAGGTCGGGTCACGGAGCTATGACCTAAAATGTCAGTGCGCGTACGCCTATGTCGCAATAGCCGTAAAATGAAATTTTTGAAGTAGGGTGAATTCAAATGATTGAAAACATTTACAGACAATTTTAAATTGAAAACATTTACAGACAATATTAAATGCACACGAGACCATTCCAAATGACTCCAAGGTCATTGGAGGTCATTTAAGGCCAAAGGTCACAAGATGATCTAAAGAACGTGTGACCATGACAGGTGTTCGTTTTTCATGTCCCTGGAACCGCCTGTGCTAACATTATACAAAGATTGTAATGCAATTTGTACTTCTTTAGCATAACATGACTAGCTGAAGCCAAAAAAGTGTGTTTACCTTTTTCGTCATTCGGTTTTTGGAAAACTAATCCTAGTTTTGAAACCCTGTGAACGCCCATGAATTTTCTCAAAATTCCAGATGTGTGTACCAATGGTAAAAGTTTTGTCCATAATCCCTCGATTCATGCCAGTTTCATCGAAATCGGTTCATAAACAACGGAGTTATACGAAGTCCAAAAATACCCCTGATTTTGACATTTGTGCCCCCTGTATCCACACCTTTCAAAAATTTTGAAGATTTCTTTGTATAAAATGTAGTTCACGTCATGGCAAATCGATTGCCGTTTGTTGCGATGAAATCGGACGTGTAGTTCTCGAGTTCTCGGGGGAGCTGAATCCGCCCCCCCCCCCCCCTGCCCGGAATCGATCATACCGTCTAGCCCTCCGTGAATAGGGTTAAGACGGCCGTAGCTTTGTGCGATATGATGGTTATCATGCACGGCCGCGGCAGCCTGTTGCAAATACCGCTTGCCTCAATGCGTCCTAATAGTTCCCCGAGGAGCCAACGATTTATGTGGTAATTCGCTGCAACAGGCAAATGCAAATCTTTGCTGTCTTTCCTGTGTCGCAGATATCAAAGCCCGCAACGAAGTTCACAGTAAATTAGGCGAACTGACGTGGTTCATGCTGCTGCACATCATACTAAGGCGCAGAAACTTTTGAAGAGGTCAATCAAGGTAGGAAAATTACTCTTATAAGAATCGAAGCTATCGCCAAAATGTTTTGGGACCGGTAGGCAAGAGAAGGCAGAAGGTAAAATATATAGATGAGCCTATAGATGGACCCCTATCGGCCTGAAGGGGTCCCCACCAACTGGCCTGTATGGGCCCCCTGCTGGCCTACAGGGGACCGACGGGACCGACTCCCTGCCGGCGCGCAAAGGCTCCTTGCCGGCCTGCAGGGGCCCCTTGCAGGTCTGTAGGGCCCCCTGCAGGCTTGTGGGCACCTGCTGGTCTGTGCGGGGACACTCTGCCGTTACAATGGGCCCTGCCGGCCTGGAGGGGCCCTCTCCTGACATGCAGGGGCCCCTGCTGCCGCCTGTAGGGTCCCCTTTCGGCCTGTGGAGGGGCTGCCTTATGTCCTGTGGAGGGGCCCGCTGGCCTGTAGAGGAGCCCCGGACGGCCCGTGGAGGGCCCCCTGACAGCTGTGGAAGACACAGGTGTGGTTTTCTAAAAATGATTGTGGTGCCCAAACGCACATACTATTTCATATTTTTGAAATCGAAAAATTTTGGCCTTGGCTCTGTGTCCCAAATGCTAACGAGGCCGTTCAAACCATTTTCTTTGTTTGGCCTGATGAAGATTTCCGCCCACCCACATGTTTCAGCCTTCGCCTACCCCTCTCACCTCTCTGAAAAAATCCTTGGTACGCCTCTGCGGAGCATATTTTAGGAAATTGTTCATAACATTTTATGCTGTGGATGCTCCGTCTGGTTGTGGGTGCCGATTTCAGCTTTATGGGTGCCTGTGCCCCACACCCCTGGTAGAGGAAACCCCTGTAAAAAACCGTTTTTGTTGCGATCATCGACAATCAGAGACGAGCCAGGTGGTTGCACTCACAAGGATACGATCTCACCATTGGTGAAGCACCCTTCCTCCCGCAAATTTTGGCTGGCTGTGCCCCCGCTGCGGGTCGTCCTATAAAATGTCATGGTAAAATTTTCGTCAAGGGGTCCCACATGAGGTGAGGGGACTCACCGCTCGGCGAGGACCCCCGAAATTGTTGGCTGTCTGCTCCCCTGTACACATGTTCATTCCCATGGCACTGAGGCACATGGTGAGATCATCAGAGATATGACTGACAACGGAACATTACCTGGAATTCGTTTTCATTTAATCACGCGCTACTTTGCATGACCGTGTGGTTGTGATGCACGGCTGCAGCAAGAAGTGTGCCAAACACCACTCGCTTTAATGCGTCCAAACAATTTCCCAACGAGCCAACAGTGTCCGTAGGGATTCGCTGCAACGGAGAAATGCGATTCCGTCCTTATAACTCCTATGGCGGTTTTCCCTTGCTTCCAGACATCAAAGCCGGCTGGCACCCTGAAATGGGACCTCGCCTCGGCCCTCCGCAGCGCAGTTTTCACCCCAGCCGCGTTTTGAACCTGAGCTTTGCCACCGTTGTTCGCGGCTCGCGCACCAGCTGTGTCGCTGCCCGGTTGGTAAAAGATTAGCACCCACTGGGCGCTATTTCGAATCTTAGCCCGTACCCGACTGGGGGGGCAGTTGACTGCCCCCCCTGAGGTTTTCTGGGATTGCGAGAGAACCAACAAACACAAAGTCACGAAACTTTGTGATTGTTTGCTCCATCAATTTTACGTCTCGTGTCAAAATTTTGACCTCAGGTAACGTCAGGTGCCTGACCTAGGCCAGGTCAAATAGACCTATGTCAAAAAAAGTTTAGCGCCCTCCAACTTTTTCGCGAAACAAGATATCTCAATAATACTTTCAGGGATTAGTGATCGTGATAGATGCAACAAATCTGCTATCTCAGATTTTTCGGAATTTTCCGGGTCATTGACCTAAGGTCAAGTCCATTTTTAGGACATGTCGCCGTTTTTTCGGAAATTGACGGAATATTCCATAGCATTTTTAGTGTGGAGTGAAGAAGACATCTAGTTACCGTCATTGGGCAAAGTATCAGTGACTTCCAGCCATTGACCTGAGGTCAGGTCAAGAATAACTGTAGTGGGCCAAAATGCACCGCCGTCAAAATCGACGATGAATTACTCAGAATGGGTAGAAAGTGGCAGAACTAGCTTGCACAAACGTAAGTAATACCAGGAACCTCAAAAAGTTTGAAAAAGTAGCATATTTTGGAAATAAACAGGCTCTCGCGAATAAAGCTCCGCCAACTTTGTAAATTGGCAACTAATCAATTTTTCCAGAATTTAAGCATGAGAAACCATCACAAGAACCACAAAGATCAATAAAATTTACATAGATCGTCTTTTTTTCGCGAAAATAAAGGAACGCCAAAATTAGTTTCCATCAATTTGGTACCGCGTACGGCAGCGGTGCACACTGACGGCTGACGGGAGAATTACGGTGTCTTTAACTCAACGTTTTGACGTATATATTGAACAAATCTGAGGAAATTAGACGTGTATCGGCATCCGCGGACATTTACTTGTGCGCTGGTGCCCTTACCTATGCGTTATTAGTCACAGCCCTTGAGATTCAGGCCATTTCTCGGTCTCATGCAGTCGGCTATGAGAAAACATATATAGGACGTAAATTGCTTACATATTATCTAAAACTAAAAATGAGACCAGTTTCGAGCTCTACTCACAGGCTTTCCAACGGTATGCTTATTTTTATCGTGCAACCAACCGTTCGTGAGTTAGAGGGGGGGGGGGCAGTCAACTGCCCCACCCAGTCGCCGATGTTCGAGATGGACCAACGGTCGTGCGCGGGTTAAATTTCAGCACCACGGGACTGCTCGATTTTGAGCCACTTTTCCGTAGTGGTGCAGTATCCCACAATTTTGGGTGCTTAATTTAAGCATGGTGCGTAAAACCAGCGCCTGATTATAACATTCTACCCAGCATCCGGATGCCCAAAATGAGCACCCAGGTGGTGCATGTCATTTTGCACTGCAAGGATGCTTGCTGTCAAAACCTAAGTTCCTCCTTGTTACGTGCACCCTGTTGGTGCTAAATAGTTTAGCTGCACAAAGGAGTTAGAGACCAAAAAACAGTACTAGCTCGATATGCGCTTGCAAGATGAAGCTTCATCCATCTTGGTGCGTGCCCGCAATTGGTGTCTGACATTTTAGCACCACGTGGGTGCTGGAAGCCACATGCAGTATATGACACGGGAACAGAGCTTGCCTTTGTGACCTTTATATAGAATCGCGTGGATGCCAGTTAGATATACGATTTTTTGACGCCATGGTTACTGATGCAGTTGGTCAGCTTCTACAGCAGAGTCGGAGCCATCGGTATGACTGAAGCCTGCGATGAAATATGCTGGTGCTGCAGGCCGGTACCAGGAGATGTAACCTGTACTGAATACAATTAAAGCCGGTACGTCGGCACCAGCTGAAATACCACGTGCTCTGGCGGACCTCTGTTTACCGTGCATGTTGGTCGGGTTAGGGGCAATATCCCCCCTCATGTCTTTTGATCCACTCAACCGACTGTGACGAAATGTTGTGGCAAGGAAGTCTGCACCGTGATCTCACCACCCTGATTAACGAAATCAGCTAGGTTAGGTCAACTCGAGGTCAAACAAGGTGAAACGTTAACTTTCAGTAGCATCCTTTCCGTCTTTGCTGATGTCTTTTTAACCGACCTCAACCACATTTTGTGGGACCATAATCCGTACGATTACCGTATACCGCGAAACGAGGTTGACCTTGGTCTGCGTAAACGAGATCAACCTAGTTGAAAATTTGCAAATGTCGCATTTTCTTAAAATGGAGTATGACACATGATGGTGGGTTGTCAGTAGATTATATCTATATCTATCTATCTGTCTATCTATCTATCTATCTATATCTACATCTATATATATGTATATACATATATATATATATGTATATATATATGTGTGTGTGTGTGTGTGTTTGTGTGTGTGTAGCCCTAAGTTAGGTGACGTGCTGTCATCTGAGATATATGTAAAATGCCATTCCATTTTCTTACGATTTATCATGTTTCGGGTCGATGTGATGTCAGGTCACGAACGCATGACCAAAAATGTGTTCGTGCGTACCCATTTCCTGTAGAGGGCCAAACAATGACGCGATTGCAGTTCCTTGGTTCAGTCCCTAGTTCAAGACTAAAATGGTTCCAGGCGATGACAAGGATGACCGAACGGACATTCCACTGGTTTTGATCTCTTCTAGGTCATGTGAGATCACTGACCTAAGATAAATTTTATTGGTTTCAGTACATCTTTTTCAGCAAAAGCTTGCTTTCTAGGGCGTTTTTTTACGCTGGTTTCGAATTCAGCGCCATTATTACACAACTAAGGCAGTTTTTCCATGGGACGTGTCGGTCGATGTTTCCCGTCACCTGGCAGTGAAGTTGTAATCACTGGGTGCAATTTGTCTCCTAGTCCTACTGGCCTTTGTCATGGATGATAAGGCACGAGCTTTATAAATCAAGCCAAGCCATTATTTTTTCCGGCGAATTTACGTTTAAGACGCGGACGTGGCTGGTCTAATAGGACCAAAATCGAGTTCGATTTACTGTCTGGCGCTGATACTAAGGAACCTTTAGTGATGAGAAATTTCTCAACACCAAGCACGTCGTCAGGTCTGGAAGGGAATATTTCTTTCATTGTTTGGAAGAAAGAGGTCAACACTTGGAAACAACGTGCCTTAATAAATGACTAATACTCTTCAACGATGTTTTAAGGCATGTCGGAAGGGGAATCATATACTAAAATGAAAAATGCACGGCTCTTCTTGCAATCGGGCGGTATAACGACTGATGTGACGTCACTATACCAAGAAGGGGCAGACCGAGGTAGGTGCCGTCGCGCGAAGCGAAGCTTAGTGTCGGTTGGTCGATATTCCGCCCTATCACCCTCGGAGCCGTGCATCATTCATGCAATATTACCCTGGAAAGGTACACGTTGGGGCAAACAGGTGGCAGACAGAAATGGATCAGACGAGTTTTGCCTTCGGTCTGTCATACCGCAACTGTCTGCGTACTATTCTGAGGAAGCCGGAGGACGCAATGAAGCTTATATTTACCGATTCCATGTACCTGATTTGGCAGCCAAACTGTCCGGATCACATTTTGCCGTATCTGATTACCTTTTTCCCTTCCACGGCCCGGCGAAGGTGGACCCGAGGCCGGCTCGACAAGGGTTAACCGCCGCCCAACGGGGTGGAGGGGTGGGGGGCGTTTCGATGCATTTCCAAAAATGCTCGGTGACAGCAAAAGAAAACAAGATAGCGCTCGCAGCGTGCTAGAATTTTCAGTACCCTTTCTTACGTCTTTTGCGAATGCCCTGTTGGATTTCCGAGTTCCAGTTTTTTTAAAGTCACTGACTTAGTTCACGTCAAAGAGGTCAACTCCGATTTTTCAGATCTTCTATAAACAACGCCATTGGATCGATCGACCTAAAATTTTTGGAGATAGTAATGAAGGAAATTCCTAAAAACTACGCTTTCTCAAAGTTTGGCAGGATTAACGCCAATGACCCAAGGTAAGCTCAATTCCCGCTTATTTCCCTATTTTTAAGGCTCTGAACCGTTTTCTTGGCTTTTTGGCCCCTGATTTGTGGCGAACTAGGAAAACGGAGTCTAAAACCCAGTTTTGAAGATCCGTTGGAAAAAAGGCACTGAAGTAGATTTTGCAGTCCATAATTGCACCGAAACACTTCCAGTTTATCAAATGGCCTTAGGCCACCTCAGATCATGCCAGGTCACCGTGGTACAAGCTGAAATGCTCTTCTGATGCCTGAAATGCATTCCTTTGTGAGTGCATTGAAATGCATTCCTTGGCCAACGAAATCACGAAACACGATAAACAGTTTTGACGCATAACAAAGGTCATAAAATCAGGTCACGTCCCATCCGGAGTCAACTACCAAAGAGCAGTGTAAAAGCCCCCGTGTATGATCCCTGAAGTTTCTGAAATAAAAACAGGCACTGAAGTTGATTTTGCAGCTCAAAATTCCATCAAGACGCTTCCATGCTGCGAAACGATCTTTGACCGGACCGCTGCCAGGAGACTGATGCAAACTGCATGCCTCAAGGACAGAGATGGTTTCAGACAGCTGAAGGGAGACATGGTTATTGTATGACACTGTACACTGTATGCACGTCAAGGGCGCGCAACATGGAAACAGGGGTACAGCTGCCCATCCTGTAGCAATGGGTCAGGGGCAAAACCATGTTTCGACCTCCCGCCAGATACACATACTTATGAGCATTAAGCGCCTCGTTATATACTGAACAAAAAAGGAAAATAGGGGTAAGAGTTGCGGACACGCTAAAAAACAGAACAAATAAGACGGTAGCGATGCAGGCCAGGAAATTGGCACCTGGCGTGTGCTTTTTCAGGTCTTGCTTGGTAAGGTGCCTCAGCTTTCTTCCGGTAGGGGCCTTGGACAGGTCGTACCCGAAAGTGACCAGCGACAGCGAGCTTACAAATTTCAAGAGTACTCGCAGGGTGGATCCGTGTGGCCTAGCCTGATACAGAATTCTGGGCAGCGCTAAGGGCCCGGCTTCCAACAGAGGGCTTCATGCCAACCACACTTAACCCCATTCCCGGGGGGCTAGACGGTATGGTCGATTCCCGGCAGGGGGGCGGATTCGGTCCCCCTCAGATCTCGAGAACTACGCATCCGATTTCACCGCAACAAACGGCAATCGATTTGCCATGACGTGAACTACGTTTTTATGAAAAGAGGTTCTCAAAATTTTGAAATATGTGGATACCGGGGGGGGGGCAAAAATGTGAAAATCGGGGGTATTTTTGGACTTCTTATAACTCCGTTGTTTATGGACCGATTTCAATGAAACTGGCATGAATCGAGAGATTATGGATAGGGCTTTTACCATGGGTACACAAATCTGAAATTTTGAGAAAATTCATGGGCGTTCACAGAGTTTTAAAAATAGGAGGATTATTTTTCTAACAAATGAATGAACAAAAGAGGCAAAACACTTTTTTGGCTTCTGCTAGTCATGTTATGCTAAAGAAGTACAAATCGCATCACGATGTTTGTATAATGTTAGCATAGGCGGTGCCAGGGACATAAAAAGGGGACACTGTCAAAGTCACACGTTCTTCAGATCAACTTGTGGCCTTTGATCTTAAATGACCTCCAGTGACCTTGGGGTCACTTGGAATGATTTCGTGTGCATTTAATATCATCTTTATCATCTAGGTCGAGGTCGTGCCAAAGAAGGTTGAAATATAATATAAATGAATTTAGCCATGAGACACGTTACCAGACTGTTTCGCTTCAGGAACGCAGTAAAGGTGGTTTTCAGTGTGTATGTGGTCATTTCGGGTCAAAATGGGGTCAAAGGCGACCGGCCACCCAAAGCCATATAGGCCCGTCCATGTGCGGGGTAACCCCGTCAAAGTCGGTGGCGTTACCCCGATTTCACAAACAGCATTTCACAATGACACGAATTTGCAGCGGCCATATTGGCACTGAAATCTGTCTTTGTTCTTCATTCCAGACACTACAGTGTTAGTGATAAACACATTTGGTATGATTACAGGTTACTGTAAGACCCAAAGATATTGAAAAATATTGTGTTTTCTTATAACAGCATACCAAAATCGACACTGCAATATTATTCGTACAAAACCGGCTCAGTCCAGTAGTTCACCCTCCGTCACCGCTTCCGAGATCTTGAACGGAAAAAATCAGCTGAGTTTCCTTTGTTTACACTCCGCTCGGGAGAGAATTGACCGGCATTACCGCCGCCTCCCCAACATTCAGAAGCAAACCAGAGTCTGGGGATTTGCAGTTTTTCGAAGGGCCTCACAGAATGGATTCGGGCGGCTTTCGTTAAACCGAGAGTGAACCACAGAGCGGGACCTTACAATTTCCGGGGGATTTTGCGTAATGGACCCGGCAGGCTTGCCCTGAAGAAGACTTCGGGTCATGTTAGGGTGCCTCACCTTCTATGCAAGAGAGGGCGCTTGTCCATTATACTCATAAGTGGTCCAGAGACGAACAGGAACTAGCAATTTTCAGAGGTCCTCACAGACTGGACGTTGGTGGCCTGTGCTGAGCCAAGGTTCGGATCTTGGGGAAAGGGGGATGTTCCAGCTCTCGTCCGTAACAAGTCCTGGTACCAGTCGCACGCCACGGTGACCAAGAGAATGAGGATTCAGATTTTTGCGTGGCCTTGCAGAGTAAACCCTGGTGGCCTGCGCTGAACCGGAATCAACGCCATGATGCTAGAGAACCCCGGCATCCGTTTTTCAGAGACTATAAATGTAGAACACAGAAATTTCCAAGACTAGCTTTAGATCCGCCGCTAATGATGTTAACGCATCTCTGAGCATGCCGATGAAAAGCCACTGAAATGTACATTAGGACGGCATATAGCTTATAGCTTGTGCGTTATCAGATATTGCATCAGGTGGCTTGGTATAATGCTGTGTTTTATTTCGCTATATTTCGGAGGTTTTTGAACGCCGCTGGTGTCTAGGTACGCTTCAAAAGCGACACAGGTCATTCGTATGAACATTTTTTTAAGGAACTGACAGACTACAACAGCAATGACTCGACGTGACCCTTCCTGACAATGCGACCTGACCAGACGTTTTTATTCAGACGTTTTCTTTGCCTTATTTGGCGTTCTGTCGACGGTCAGCAACAATGCAAACAAAAGGGAAATGAGTGACTATTGACTAAAACTCCTTAGGTTCAACAACCGTGATCAATCAGGTGATATATAAGGTCAGTCATATGACCTGACTTGACGTACGACGTTGACCTGATTTGAATCATATTTGGGTTGGAATCATACTTTTATCCCTAGATCTGCTATTTACTCGTGAAATGAACCAGAGGGATAAAGCTGAATATCTGAGTATAAACTCAGCTTTTACGACGGTGAGTGCGCGAGACCTCAGGTGACCTGAGGTATTCTTACGGCTTGGAAGTGCCTTGATGCAATGTTGGACCGCGAAATCGACTTCTGTGCCTGTGTTTACACTAGGGATAATCACGCTGACTCCTTTTTAGTTATGCTCTTTTTCCTAGTTTTTTTCCCAAATGCGGCCTCCTGACTTCACGACACTTCATGTGGATCGGCGCTGTTTGTCTTGTTTATTGACTTCCTTGTCCCAGAAGTGCATTTCAGGCACCAACAAAACGAGGAAACGGTTCAAAAGCGTAAGAAACAGGGAGAAAAGAGCGGACACCGAACTGAATTCAGGACATTGCCCTTGACCCTGGCAGCAAATTTCAGACAGCACAGTCACTGACTACTATCCCTCAAAGTCTCAGGTCGATGGATCGCACGGCGTGGTTCGTAGAGGACTGAAAAAATCGGAGGTTGAACTCTTTTATGTGATCTAGGTCGGTGACGTGGCAAGACCGGAAGCTGAATATTGTACAGGGCATGCGTAACAGACGTAACAAAAGTACTATAAATTTTAGCACGCTGCTCGCGAGCTTTTTCCTATCACCAAAAGTCCTCAGGGCGGGGGGAGGGGGGTAGGCGTCGAAACGCCCTCTCCCCGCACACGTTTGGGCGAGGGTTAAGGCAGCTTTGAACTATGGAAATTACAGCAGTGGTAATTAAATTTTAAACAAAACGTCACCGCGTTTCCTCCGTGCATTTATGCATCTAACACACGATAAACGAGCAATAACGATGATATCAGCGTATTCGCCACTCAGGCTATATACATATATCACCGCCTAGCGGCTGATTGCTAGAGTTCCTACAACACACGGCTGTGAATCGTCGGCTTCAGGGGCGTCGGAGCATGCAGAACAAGTCTGGGGGGGGGGGGCAAAGACAGCAAGGACCCCCACCTTGCTTCTACGCTCATGGTCCGCTTACCCCATTTCGTCAGTCGCAATGCGACTCCCATTAGGTGGTCTCACAACGGAAGCATTCATTAAACGTGAACCCTTTGGGGACGAGGGAGCCTACATAGAACATTGGCCTCTCACGATTAAGGGGCCTCGAAATTTCTCCTTTTTTCCCATGATCAATTTTTTTATTATTTTATTTTAATTTAATTTAATTTATTTTAATTTAATTTAACCCTATTCCCGGAGGGCTGGACGGTATGGCCGATTCCCGGCAGGGGGGGGCGGATTCGGCCCCCCCCTGAGATCTTGAGAACTACTTATCCGATTTCATCGCAACAAACGGCAATCGATTTGCCGTGACGTGAACTACATTTTTATAAAAAGACATTTTCAAAATTTTGAAATTTGTGGATACAGGGGGGCAAAAATGTCAAAATGGGGGGTACTTTTTGACTTCTTATAACTCCGTTGTTTATTGACCGATTTCGATGAAACTGGCATCAATCGAGAGATTATGGATAGGGCTTTTACCATGAGTATGCAAATTTGAAATTTTGGGAAAATTCATGGGCGTTCACAGTGTTTCAAAAATAGGGGGATTAGTTTTCTAATAACGGAATGAACAAAAAAGGCCAAAACACTTTTTTAGCTTCTGCTAGTCATGTTATGCTAAAGAAATACAAATCGCATTACAGTGTTTGTATAATGTTAGCATAGGCGGTGCCAGGGACATAAAAAAGGGGGAACTGTCATGGTCACACGTTCTTCAGATCAACTTGTGACCTTTGACCTTAAATGACCTCCAGTGACCTTGGGGTCACCTGGAATGATGTCGTGTGCATTCAATATTATCTTTAAACGTTTTTAATCGATTAAATTCACTCTATTCCAAAAAATTCATTTTTTGGCTTTTGCGATATAGGGTACGTGCACTGACATTTTAGATCATAGCTCCGTGACCCGACCTGATATCAAGCTGAAACTTGGTACACAAGTAGAGGGCATCTTTCTACGTCATATATGTTCCGAGTTTGGCATTTGAAAAAACGGCGCCGAAATTATTGCAAAAAAACAAATTTGGACTTTTGACCTTGACCTGACCTTGTAAAGTGACCTCAGATAAACAAAATTACATATGCACATTGCCCAAAGTTTATTTAGCTATATATTCATATACAGTTTTAAGTTCTATCTTAAAAACTCTGTTTTTGGCAGACATTTTCCTTTTACCCTCAACATGGCCAAAAATGACCTGAGGTGCCTCCCAAAAACGTTGCCTGGCTCCGTCCCTGAGCAAAATAGAATTTCGAAATTTTGTCACGGCGCGTAGAAGGAATAGCTAGGAAAAGTGACCAAGTTTGGTGAAGCTGCGTTAAAAAGCCTGGAATTGGCAAGCAAAAAACCTGAGGGGGGGGCGGATTCCGCCCCCCCCTGCCGGGAATAGGGTTAAGCGCCATTATTCATAACATCCTCTTGCGTACTTCATCCACCTTAATAAATAAATAAACAATTTTTAAAAATAAAATAAATGAACATAATAGAAATAAAAAAGAAATAAACCATTATCAATTTCATAAACTTTTATGCTCAAGACCTGTCCACTCTAGGCTGCCAGTCCGCCCCATGCTCATTTATTCTCACCAGGCCTATTATTTGGCACAACTGCGCATGCGCCGACTGTGATAGTACTGTAGCCAGCCTGCCGACCTAAATTCAGTGTGCTTTCAAGAAGGGGGATGGGGTGGGATGGGCTGTTTGTATCGCGTAAAATGACTGAAGTACGTGACTGGTTTGCATTCAGGTATACCCCATTTCATGACTTTCTTCCCAATTAGCCTGAGACTTGTGTATTCAGTAACAAATGCAACTAATGTAATCATTTAATTTCCTAATGTGATCCTCTACTTTGCCGTCATAACATCAAAGAGGACTTCAGGTGCAAGATCGTGTTTATATGCGTCACGTTTGTCATGGCTTGTTGTTTTTTTGCCCCAGTTCGGGTTGTTTTGATAGTTGTAGCATGATTATTTACTTGATTTTGATAGATTAGGCTCGTCCGCGCAAGCTGCGCACAGTTCGACAAATTTCACTCGGCACTCACTAGTCATATTGTGTTTGCTTGGTGCCCAGTACCGCTCATTTTGCTTCTCCGGCGTTTGTTCCAGACAAGACCGTTTTTCATTATTTAAAACTACGATTACTTTCAATCCATCCTGACGGCCGAGGAGCCACTGGCAGAAAGTGACCCGGTCCGCCTCGTGCCGGGGAGCGAGAGCCATGACCGTGTCAGGCTTGTAACGGTACCACCTCAGTTTCTTCAGCAGCGCTTTCCATGCCGACAGAGATGTCAAGCGACCTGGCTATGACGACAACGGAGACATGCTCTCCTCGCTTCAGGAGCGATTGGATAAAATTCCGCGTTCTGTCGACCAGGCCATCAGAATGCGGGGGCCACCCATCATACTTCACCAGCGGCCGCGTATGGCCCGTGGTTTTCATGAACCGGTCAACCAGCCTTTTGAAAGCATTGGGCCTTGGCACTTGCTTTGGAGAAATCCGTTTGCGAACGGTATCTCCCTCGAACAGCGGTAGCGATTCGGAGGATACCATATTCGATAATTATCCAGGTCTCATGGGCGGCAGGAGATTTCTCCGATTTTCTCGGAAAGGACATATTACCATTTTAGGGCCTCGCCCAGGAGACCCGAAATATCGTGAATATGAATATCTGGATGAAAATCAAAATCACCTTGCACTAGGCACGCAGTGAACACAAACAAAAATGTCGTGAATATGAAAGTATGAAAATGTCCCGTTATTGCTGTCCCGTGTCCAAGTTTTAACGTGCTTTGTGAGCTTCCGGTTATGATTCAAACATTTCATTTCCGTGAAATACCCTATAGTTCTGGAGGCGAAAAAATGCATTATTGTTGTATCGACGTCGTTTTCGCAGTGTGCAGTCTCAATAAAATTTTTGACCTTTCATTGGGTTAATAATGTTTACATTGCCCACCGTTACAAATCACCATTGCCTTGGAGCCGCGATCCATGCGCACAGATCAAACGCCATTGATAAGGATAACATTTATTATTTTTTCCACTTAAAAATTTCCGCTTAAGAAACAGTCACAGAGAAACCACGCTGGTCGGTGGATTAAAATGTAACTATTTTACGGAGCCCGAGCCCGTGTGTTCGGTTACGTTTACATCCAATTCCATAAGATGGCTTTCCACAGCAACCCTTTGGACCTAAGCTAGAACTAACCAATATTCCACGTTGGGCTCTGGCCCACGGGCTTAAACACGGCAATCTGCATTCCAGTGACTAGCCCTAATAGATTAAAAGCATGCAGTATCTGTTGCTAGCTGAATTACCACAACAAAGCATACGCCATGCAATTCAAGCCGTCTAGCCTGCTTGATAAACAACAACAAACTACAGTTAATATTGCCCCAGCTAAGGCAGCACACGGCTATTGGGCTGAATGCCACACATTGCCCGTCGTCTTTCGCCTACTGGCGGAAAGTGCTTTATCAAAAAACAACACTCAAAGCCGTCAACAACTGATACCAAGTCACACCTCACCCGCGCCAGATGGCTCACTGAGTAACTGCTGGACTACGCACTTAATTTCCTTTCCGCAAAGCCTTACAAATGCCGTGCGTGACGACATGCATATTTTTGGAACCACTTCAGGTTACGATAGTTGTGCCAACGGCTCCGACTCCAGAGTACAGGCATCATTTTCAGTCAAGCAGATCTTCATTCACCACGTTCAAACAGTACAAAGCACGTCACGTCTATTTGTGATCACTAAGAAAGTGACTGATTCATTTTTTCCTCACCTGTCCTTGCTATATCTTTCCCTCCACGGGCCACCCTCCCGATCCACCTTCGCGGGGCCGGAGGATTTATGCGAACCCCCCACCCCAAAGATCTCGAGAACTATAAGTCGCACGAAAATAGTAAAAGCTTTGTGGGAAGGGCTGGGGCGAAGCTAGAGGAAAGCACACAGATTTAGTCCAGTCAGGCTAACAATGATTTCACTCCAGGTCATTCTGGGTCAAATCTCCCATCGATATTCTTGGCAAATAACTGTGATAATCGTGTCCTATACGTGGTTCCGAAAAAGTTAAACGCAAAATAAGACCTGATTTACTGATTTGGTTCTGTAAAAGAGCATCCGAGATCAAGCTTGGCCATAACTCACGAGACTGAAAGTAAAGGAAAACTTTCGTCCTTTTATGTGTGGCAGGATTCGCGTTTTTCATTGCAAAGGAATGCGTTTTGGCTACATCACGCCGAAAGGGGTGATGTAGCCTCTTCAGGCGGGTACGATGTTAACCCGCCTGGAGAGGGTTAACATGGTATGACGTGTTGGAGCGGGACGGATGGTGTCATACCATCAGTGGCGTGTGATAAAAACAACATCTGACCCTAGGCAGCCGCCGGATATATCGGATGTCTTGGCCGGGGTTACAAAACATGACAACACCAGACAAAGTGGACAGCTCCGTTGTCCATGTGCGAAATCGAATTCGGGAAAAAGAAGACTATCATACGCATCAAGCAAATTCGTCAGACTTCCATCTGATCCGACACTGCTCGGTATGTATCAGTAAAAAAAAACGCCTCAGAGAAATGACACTGCGCGGGTTGGATTTCGTGTGAGCATTATTCCGGCCTCTGTCTGATAGGCACATTGCTTGTTTTCTCGCCACTTCCGCACCTTGATGGACCCGCAGATGCTTTGGCCGTTTCCCGTGTAAATTTGTTTGCAGTACGCCCGTGATTCTTCCTTCCAGAACTGACATGTCTGTTTTGATTTCATACTGCCGTAGGTGCGTAATAACCGTACATGTACGTGAACGCACCTGATTTTCCCAACACAGTACAGTATGGAATCCAATATAACTATAACTCTGGATGCAACTCATCTGTCCAATTTCAAACTACCGTCCTGGGACGTATGCTGCAGCCCATATGGGAGAATAAATCTGAAGTGTGAAGCCGGAGTGCATTCAGGTGCGCTTGCAAGGCACGATTGCCACTCTGAACTTCAAAAACGAAGTTGCTATGAATACAGGGTCTTATCACCGTCGGGCAATAGCCAACCTGACACCACACACCAAAGCCTCATACATAGTCCACGAGCCGATTTCAAAATCCCGTTATTCCTTGGGCGTCCCGTTTCCACGTTCTGCACTTGTACCAACAGACAGTGCTCAGAATCGTTTGATTCCTCAACTACTTTCGAAAAGAATCTTGGGGAATTACTTCGTCCGATCTCTCTTGCGGTCATTAAATATGAAGATCGAATACCTGCTTGATGGCCAGCATCCAGCTGATGTGCTGCAGCCTACGGGCTCAGCTCCAGTTCCATGTTTGAGAACCCCGTTCCGTCGGTCAGCCACGTGTCCGTTCTCCATGCCGGGTCATACCGCGCGATTCGGACGTGCTTCGTGCCATGTGATGAGCAGACTCCTATTATGGAAATGTTGGACAACGGCGAAGAGTCCTGGACGTCGTAGAACGGCGCGGTTTCGTTGTTGCTGAAGACGGTCACGGCTCCGTTGTTGTACCGGACGGTAAACGTGTTAAATGTGGCACTGTTCAGCACGAGGCTCATCGTAACTGTCTGCGTAACTAGTGTTGTCCTCCCTTCTGAGTGATGCAAACTAGACGTAATATTGCCACCAGGAGGATACCAAATGGATACAATAAGCTTCTCGTCCAGTGACCTGCTGAGACAAGCATCGCAACCATTAGCCGCCATGCAGTCGTACTTGACCGTGACGTCATCAGCAGGAGTGATGCGTCTGAGGATGCAGGCGTCGTTCGGCACGTCGAAGACAGGGTCCGGACCTGTGCCCGCCTCCTCGAACAGCCAGGGGTCGGCGACTCCAGACTTGACTCGAAGCCAAGATGCACCGTCGATGGCGGATGCCTTCAGGATGTGAAGGGGTATACTGAGGTTTCCTTGTGTGGTGGGTAGACTCTTGTTGTGCCCAGGACCAATGGATACGTTTCCTCCGCACCAGGACAGCTTCAGGTGAGTGAAGGAGACGTTGTCTACCATGCTAGACGTGACATTGGTTCCCGTGTCATCAGCTGAGGTCTGACCAATAAAAGACACCCTTATTAGCGCCGCATCGATTCTGACCCACACTTGCGGTCTGTAACTGTACAATGAGACTCGTAGCATTAACGTCACTTGTGCTCCTTCCCCTAGCTTTATGCAGAAATCGAGCGAGCAGGTACCAGGCTTCAGCTTTTTGAAGGTATGAGCGAACGTAAGAACAGCGAATTCCTGCATTCTGGGCAAAGCCAGTCCGGGGCGAACATCCCAAAAGGTCTCTCTTATCTGACAAGTGCCATTGTTGCAGCCATATGCGCCTGCCGAAACACAAAAAGATCCATTGCAATGTGAGTCTGTTGTGCAGAATCCTTCATTGCGGTCGATGGAACAGAGACCATCCTGTGTGCAGCTCGGCTCATTCCAGCGTGGCAGCAGCAGCTCCGTCAGGCGGGCCGGGTGGTCGTAGACGTCGTAGAAGTCGACTGTCGGGTCGGCGACCAGCTGGTAGTTTGGGCACGCCCCTTGCTCGAACAGCTGACAATTGACATCATCTGATATCGTTCCGAAGTTGAAGGCGCTACAGCTGGCCAAACCGGCGCACATAATCAGACATCTTCTGGGGCTTGCCACAAGGTGCTCTTCGAGTGGGGGCTGGTTCACCAGTTTCTTGCCCGTTCGACGCACGCCGTTAGCATACTTGGATCGGACAGAGTCGGGAAAGAGAGCCATCCAGACCAGGAAGAGAACCAGAACAGTTCTGGGCCTCAGCATGGTCGTCTTTGGAGCGGAGGAGCCAATCCCTGGCCGGCCGATGGCCCTGGCACTCAGGGAGCCAAGGCATGTACCGCTGACCGTGATCCGCCGAGGTCAGCTGAAAAGAAAAACACTTGTTTCAGTGATAAACAGTGCGTATTGATGCGGAAGAGTGGCTCGTCGATGCGGGCGAATTGGTCCGCGAATTTCCTGGCGCGTTTTGTGTTTCTCTTTGGTTTTACGCCATGACTTCTGAGTGATAAACGCCGGCGAGCACTATATTCCCACTTTTTCTACCTGAGTAGAACAACCGCTTTATAGAAAAAATGGTGAACAGGTCACGATAGTTCGGGTCCCATGACATCATAAGTTGAATCATAGACACACTTTTGAAGTAATGTTGGAGTAATGTATTTGTCTGTTCCTTTTCACATAGGTATGTAGAAACCTCACAAAGAATGACGCAAGGAACAAATATTAAACAACGGAAGTCATAACTGATCTGAAGTGAGGTCAACGTTTGCCATTTTATAGCTTTCCACAGCATCAATATAGTCTTTTCTCTGAGACCTATCTAGTTCTAGTTACCAAAGCGTAGGCGGCGAAATACATATCTATGTAACATATAAAGAGAATTCAATGGGAAAAGCATTAAATCTCATGCACATTAAGCCCCATGAGAACACGCATGACCAACATATAAAAGATTAACCCAATTCCCGGAGGGCTAGACGGCATGGCCGATTCCCCTCAGGGGGGAGAGGATTCGGCTCCCCCTGAGATCTTGAGAACTACACGTCCGATTTCATCGAAACAAACGGCAATCGATTTGCTATGACGTGAACTGCACTTAAAAAGAAAGAAATTTCCGAAATTTTGAAAGAGTGTGGATGCTGGGGGGTAAAAATATCAAAATGGGGGGTATTTTTGGACTTCTTATAACTCTGTTGTTTATAAACCGATTTCAGTGAAACTGATATAAATCGAGAGATTATGGATGTGACTTTTAAAATTGGTACATACATTTAGAATTTTGAGAAAATTCATAGGCGTTCACAGGGTTTCAAAAATTAGTTCAGGATTAGTTTTTTATCCAATGAATGATCAAAAAAGGCAAAAAAACTTTTTTTGGCTTCTGCTTGTCATGCTATGCTAGAGAATACAAATCGCATTACATTGTTTGCATAACGTTAGCATAGGCGGTGCCAGGGACATGAAAAAGGGGGAACTGTCGTGGTCACATGCTCCTTTGATCAACAAGTGACCTTTGACCTTAAATAGCTTTTAGTGGCCTTGGAGTCACTTGGAATGACCTTGTGTGCTTTTAATATTACCTGTAAACGTTTTTAATCACTTGAATTCACTCTATTTCAAGGATTCCATTTTACGGCTATTGTGACAGAGGGTAAGCGCACTGACATTTTAGGTCATAGTTCCGTGACCCGACCTGATATCAAGTTGAAACGTGGTACACAAGTAGAGGGCACCCTTTTACGTCACATACATTTCGGGTTTGACATTTCAAAAAATAATACCGAAATTATTACTATAAACCCAAATTTGAGATTCAAACTCAAACTCTAAATTTGAGATTTGTGTACTCATGGTAAAATCCCTATCCATAATCTCTCGATGCATGCCAATTTCACTGAAATCGGTGGAAAAACAACGGAGTTATAAGAAGTCCCAAAAATACCCCAGATTTTGACATTTTTGCCCCTCTGTGTCCACACATTTCAAAATTTTGAAAATTTCTTCTTATAAAAATGTAGTTCACGTCACGGCAAATCGATTGCCGTTTGTTGCGAAGAAATCGGACGAGTCGTTCTCAAGGTCTGGGGTGGGGGCAATCCGCCCCCTGCCGGGAATCGACCATACCGACTAGCCCTCCGGGAATAGGGTTAAGTCAAGGTTGAGCTCAAAATGGCTTTTGGCGCTACAAATCTCCAAATCAGCGCAGCTTCAAAGGAGTGCCGTAAATGGGAAGAACCTTACTTTGCGGAAATTCTCTCCATAGATATCGCAAAAAGCATCCGTTCTATACAAAAAATGTAAGAAATGTCACTTCGCTAGATCGGAAATTGGTTAAGTGGCGGTTTGTTTACATGCATGATCCTGGAATAGGCTAATAACGCTAGATTTTGAGCGGAACACAGAAGGTTGTTTGAAGGTAGATGAAAGTCATGTGAGTCTGTAGATTGATTTGGACATTAATATATTATTGAAGCGGACGTACTCTATCATATGATGGCCAAAAAACGCGAACCTTTCACATGTCATTGACCTTGTAAAGGTCGAGCTAGGTCAGTAACGTGTAATTACGTCCCTTAATACGTTTGCTTGCTATTGCTTTTTGGGTTTTTTGCTGCATCCGAGTCAGAACAATGTAAAACCCTCTTGGTGCACTGTACTTTGCTTCATGGGAGTGTGAAATATGCTTCAGTGTCAATATATAGGGATAAACCTGGACTTGGAAGCTTGCTGGGTTGTGGTGAAATTCGAAGTGGTCACACTGTTAGTTCTCTTGGAAACTTTCTCTGGACGTTTCTCAGCAGCCTAGAAACCAACGCACAAAGCGTATTGCGCTACATTAACATGCGCTGGTACACAGCAACGCTCTGTATTATCCGTGCATCACTACATCGCGAGTGTACGTCGTAGCGATAGGCATAGAGTAACTGTGCTCTGGGTCATCCACCCATGTGGTTTCCGCATAGACAAGAGTGAACATGCCGTGGGATCCTTAATGCCAGCGTAACGAGGTTTGCAGGTGTCGTATCTTTGTTCACACTTTTGACTGGCGGAAGATTCGGTCAACTACGTTTCAAAGCTTTTGACGCCTGCGATATTTTCAGCGCGGTCTCCTGCTTCTGGCTGTAGCCCACCGCTGTGTTCAGCAGTGCAAACGGCACAGTTCCTTCGCATGTGTACTAAAAATGTTGGCTAAATGGCCCAACGTTTTCACGCAGGCACGGGCGACCGCGTGTTTATTTCATTGTGCTTGCAGAGTGTCCGAATCACGCACATGCCATTGTTTGGGGCATCGGCCGTATTTGGCGCACCCGGTCAGTGTGTCACGTACAATGTGCATGCAAACGGAACAAATCGGCGCAACCAGCCTTCGCATCATTTGCAATTTTCTTGTGTTCTTTCTCCAGTTGTTTGATTTGATTGATGGTGCATTATTTGTGTCTCGAGGGAATCGCTCCCATGACCCGTACCATCAACACGCGCCCGGCGATAGTGCAAGCGGGAGGAGTGGGTGACGATGTTCCCACTTGGACTTTGTTTTTTTCAGCTCACGGTTCCCATAAAGGTTCTATAGCATCTGCCCCCTGGTTGGGAGCTGTCAAGTCGTCAGTTCTCTCGCACGGTCGCCATCAACCAGAGCTTCGAAACTGATATAGTAGGCGCAAGCCCGGGCTTCTCTGAAGGCTCAGGGCGATCCACAGGTCGTGCAGCTGACCGGGTCTTCACTGTGAAAACATGCGTGCAAACAATATCAATCGCACTCGTTGCTGCGTACACAATGTTGCGTATACGC